>JAOYMY020568020.1:0-36715 GCA_025802475.2 Pernis celebensis
TTGTTTACGGGAATGGGATAGTGGGCATTGTAGGTTGTCCGCGGGTGGTGAATGTCGCAAGACACTAACACTCAAGAGTGGGTTAGGGTAATAATTAGGCATAATAATGACTAATAAGTTACAATAACTCATACCTATTGTTGATATCGGTATTATTCCAATCATCAACTTTAAGTTCTGAGTATTCTATAGGTTGTTGGATAATTATTTCATTTGAATTAAAATCATAATCAATCACTACATGAGTATCGTTACCCTCTCCATCATTAAAAACAATTCCTATATTTGTATTTTTAAAACGGTTTTCATCTATTCCTAAATCCTTGGCATAATCACTCACTGAAGGATTACTACTATCACTAATTTCCTTAAGAGATGCCTTTAATTCTTTAATAGTTGAGTATGATAAATGGGAGTTAGAATTTTTACTAAAACTAAGCTCATCCATAATCTTCATTTTAATTTGCTTATCTTTTGAAAGTGGCTTGCTTAAGCTACCATTGTTTTGCTTAGCAAAAGCCTCCTCAGCCTCCTTTAAACTATTAAAGTGATTGTCACTACCACTTTCACCGCCGAGTGGGCACTTCCCCTTGGTCGCTTTACATGTTGCTGGACCATTCTTTCCTATATGAAACTTACTCATTCGAAAACTCCCTAAATTTGCTTTGCATACTTTTCTATAAAACTTAGTTTTTCACGGTGTGTAGCCTCCATACCTCCATCTCTTATTAATATTTTTTTGAAAAAACTTTATTAATTATGATAATGGTGATATTGGAGGATGCTGTTTTTTTGCGCCCCTGTATTACATGTCACAAAACAGTATTTTGAATAAAATATACTCTAGATATGAAAAACACCGTCTATAGTTATAACTACTAAATAACTATAGACGGCTTGCTTAGAATTTAATTCTAAGCTTTAATAAAATTATAAAAAACTTTGCACCATTTAAAATTTTTAAAAATATTTACACTTACTAATAAACTGAATAAAAAGACTTTTAACAAGCAATAAAATAAGTTAATTTTTAACGAGACACTCATTGTAGTGAAGTTCAATGTTCCACCCCACCGGCAAGCTTGCATCATACAATTTAAAAAACTTATCCTTATCGAAGTGGTGAATATTGAATGGTCGAGCGTTGTTCTCTAACTGCCAATTGTCCCAGAACTCCCCCTCCCCAGAAGCGCCCTCTTCATTAAATTTTTCAAAAATTTCGAAAAGCAGTCTTGGGCCCCCAATCCTGTAGCACTCAAGATAAAAGTCAGTGGTGCTAACTGTATCCTTCTTAAAAACATTATAGCGATTTATGAAGGTGGAAAAGTCGATTCTATAGTCATTTGCTTCACCAATTCTTTCATAAGCCTCCAAACTTTCAAAGTATTCATAAAGGATCATAAAAAGCACGTTATATTCGTCAGCATTAAAATTAGGAACTAGGGAGTTTTCATCATAATAATGCTCATGAAGTTGAGTAAAATTCTTTTCATATAACCTGTAAAGTATCCCACAGTTCTCAGTCTTTATATCCATGAAGGTATTGATTAATTGTCTCATTCCCCTATCATTAAGCCTCTCATAAATATTCATGAATCCTTCTTGGGAGTGTAGATCTAGAGTAAGGTAGTTAAGATTCTCATAATACTTGTTTTTAGAAGTTAGAAGTGATTCATTCAACTCCATTTGCAGCTCCCCCGCCACATGTTCAGGAGTTAGCCGCGATAGTGCTAACCCATTGGTGACACTGCTAATATAATATTTACTCTTAATTTCTGAGTCGCCAATTTTAGCATTTTCGAGAAGCCCTGACCGCTCAATAAAGTGGTGGATTAAGCTAGCGTCACTCAAATTTTCAAAAAGTGCTACAACATTATTAGCTTCTATAGATATAGCAATTTCAACAAGCCTTCTTCTATAGTCATTAAGAACGCTATTGACCTTGACGTTTTCTAAAAATTTTTCAAAGTGCATTGTATTCTACATCCTGATTCTATTTCTTTTAAAAATTATAGTGGCCACAGATTTACTTCATATAATTCTATTATATTATTAATAATTTTTCAATGGTTTATAAAGAATGAATTAATTATTTTTAAAAATTTGTTGTTCCATTAATTTAATAGGGATAATTAAAAATCTAATAATTCGACATTCCACTCCATCGGCATACTCTCATCATATGACTTCATAAAATCATATAAATCAAAACAATCACTAATTTTATCCTTATCATCAATTAAAGTAATATTTTTTAATCTAACATGCAACAATGGAATTAAAGTGAGCATATCCCTGACAGTAAATCTATTAAACAACTCAAAAAGCATTTTTTCATCCCGCAATATAAGTGTTATCGGGGATGGGTGGTCGTTTAAAATTTCTCCACTAAAATATAAGTTAAGAAAAATATTATAAACATACTGAAAAGAATGATTAAGGAAAAACAATCCATGCTCATCATCAGCATATTTTTCCTCCAAATTATTGGACACAACAAATAAGTATAATTCCTTGACAAGCTTAAGCTCATTTTGAAAATTATCGTTTTCATGATTAGCGGTGGTGAAGGAGGCCACCACTAGATTCTCCTTTAAAATATGGGAGGAATTCTCATTAAGTAAAGCTTCATTTAAAATATTTTTGTTGTCATAGTTAGCTCCAAAAGTTTTTTGAAGTGAGCCGATGTTTAAGCCATTGTAAGCATCATCAAGAGCTAATTGTTCCACCATCAAATTCTTGATAATTTGTGGAGTTTTGAAGAATTCATTAAGTGGTGTGTGAAACTTTAATTGTGAAGTTAAACTATTATTATCAAGTAATAATTTCTGTATAAATACTTCAAAATTATTACACTTTTTTAACGATTTTGAGGTTCTTTCTAAAGTTTTACTTATGCTAGCTAAAGTATCACTTCTGTTAAATGTTTCATACTCCTCTTGCATCTCAGCCGCTAAATCATTTATTCGCTTCAATAGCTCCGAATGAAGATGTATAAGCTCTTCATCCCCAGTTAATCTTTCAAAATAGCCTTGCATAATACATATCCGATCATTATCACATGTGGTATTGATTCTATCAATTTTGATGAAAAAAAGTAAAACCACCATTTATATTAAATGATAAATGGTGATTTTAAATTCTTTATTAAGTTAAAAATTAAAAAATATTCGTATTATTTTTTATATCCTCTTCAAGCACTTTGTTCCAAGCGGTGGTGTAGTCACTACCACTCCCCCGCATTTCATCAAGTATCACCTCTCGCTCATAAGTGTCATGCCCCCAAAACCTAGAGCGCTCCCCCTCACTCATATTACGAATAATAACCTCATTGGCCGCCACAAGATGGCGGTCACTAAAATTAGGGTTATCCTCATACACTTTGCGATAATATTTTCTATCGCTAGCATTTAAATTATTGTAATAGTCCTCCTGCTCCTTATTCTTGAATGAAAAATTGGGAGAATTATTCTTACCCTTCCTCACTGTGGAAAACTTACTATTATTCTTCTCCTCATTTTTCTCTATAAACCTTTGAGCCCCCTCCTTGCTTTCAAAGTGGGGGGTATCGCTACCCAACGGACACCCCTTTTTACTCGCCCGACATATTCCAACTCGTCCTGTTTTACCATTCACATGATAATTACCATTAACGCTCATAACTCACACTCCAGAAATAAAGTAACTTTATAAATTATCTAAATAAAGATATTTACAAGCATATCACATATATGTTATAATATTTTCATTGATTTTATCTTTTATTTAATAATAAGGAAATATATTATGATGAAAAAAATTGAAACTATTTTATTTATTTTTTCTATAATTGTATTGGGGATTTTGAGCGTCGCAGCTGTAGTTGCTCCACACTATGATAAAAATGATACAAGTTATTCAGTAACTGATGGAATTCCAGATAATTAAAACATTTAAGAATTCTATTCATTACCGGTGGACGATAAGTTAAAGAATCATCACAGATCTAATAGCTCAATATTCCACTCCACCGGCATATTAAAATTCCACTCTTTTTTAATTTTCTCGTATGGAAATGGACGCAATTCCTCCTTTTTATAATCAATAAGACGGTACGGCTCTACACCATTTCTCAAAAACTCAGCTTGAAGTGTTATGGCTTTACTTTCAAAAAAGTCTAAAAACTGTTGAAGCGCTTCATCCCCATCAAACAATTCAAATATTTTAGAATATTTTAAATCGTAGTATTGGGTTACATAGGCGTGATTTATATACTCTCTACCACTACGATTATTTTTCTCATTTAAAGCTTCAATATATCGGATAATTGGTAAAGTGGGAAGGGGAATAAAATGTTTTGCCTCCAAAAATAACTCTACATCATTTATCCTTATTTTTTCAGTCAAAATTTCAAGCATATCAATTAAATCATTTTTCCTTTCAACATCAAAGTCTTTAATCTCCCAATTCATTATTTGCATATGAGTAATGCATAGAGGATAAGGCTTCGAAAGATAATACTCTATATTATCGCTTTCAATTATTTTCTTAAAGGTAGTAATCCCATCAAGAGCTTTCTCCATATAAAAGGGAGCAAAAAACAAACTGTAAGCACCTTCATTGTTAAAATCATCAAAATTTTTCAATCGCTCCACCACATGAGAAAAAATATTGATGATAAACTCATGGTCATTAATTAAATCGCATAATGCTCCATTGTAAAGTACTTTCTTCACAGTTGCATTATTTCTTATATCTTTATATTCATCAACATCCTTATCACAAAGGTATTGTATAATATAAGAGAAAGCATTGAATGGGGTTCGCTCCAACTCCATAAACTCATGATAAGTTCTTTTAGCATTAATTATAAGATCTGGCTTAATACCCATTTTAACTCCTTCATTGCTACTAAACAATAACAGCTCTCCCTCTAAAAGATTCTTATATAATGTAAAAAAATCATGACTAAGCCTCTTAAGTTCACTCGATGAACCCATAAAATCATAAAACTCTTCAACCATTTTATTCATAAAATATATACCTCCAGTCAACAATTACTAGTATATTATACTTAAAATAATTATTTATTTAAAAATATTCATTTTAATAATAAAAGTTACTGACCTCAAATCTTTTTGATTAGAAAGACGTGACCCTAAAGGCTTAAAATTGAATAAAAAATTTTTTCACGGGGCTATTTCGTTCAATAAAATTTTACTCTTTTGACTCAATGAAGGAGTCCAGAGTTTATGACAATATATTACTCACACTTATGGTAATCAAACGCCCTATTCAGACGAGTCTTAACGTTGCATAGCATCTAGCAGGACCACTCTCATCCCTCTTCATATGAAAAACAGCACCCATTTTAAAACGCCTCACTAAAACTTTAATAAACTCATATAATTTTCTATAAAGACCTATATAAAAAATTAAGAATAATATTATTTTAAAACTCAAGAGGAAAATATTATGAAATATAAAAGCATGCTATTGAGACTTCACCCGCAATAGGTGAAGTCTCAATAGCTTTTAATGGGCTTTAATAAAATGTATTTAACAGTCTCATAGATAGCGCTTATTAATCACTTCAAGAATGGCCTTAGCCTTCTTAGACTGCTTGGCATAATCACTGGTGATGTTATCCGTAGCATCGCCTAGAAATAACTGAGCCTCAAGTTTTTCCACACTATTCTGAGTCTCATTGTAAAGCTCATTCAACTGTGTAAGGGAGAGTGACTCCCACTGCTTCATATAATCGTTTACAGTAGCCACCATAATCAACTCCAAATATCATCAAAGGTTAACATTAATAGGTCAAAATTACAACATTTATTAATACTTGTCAACAACCGATAGGAGCATTTCAATAGCCGCTATTACTTCACCTCATTATATTCATGCTTCAGGTTGAACTTATCCTCAAGAAAAATATTAGAAATCTTAATCTCATCTCAAGTAGAGTGCATAAAATATCTGAAAGACCAACCATATTAAAAGTATTTTGCATTCTCGTGTTATTAACACCATCACTTTCACTTAAGATAAAATCAGTATAAATTCTCTTATAATAATAAAAATCACTACCGCTAAAAATAAAAGGAAGATTACTTGCAGGAATATCTTTACAAAAAAAGTATATATCTACATTATTAATCAATTTAAGAAATGTGCCATCATCAGAGTAATTAAAATACTGTGCACCTTCAAAAGAAGCGCCGGTTGATATGCACTTTCGCAAAAATTTAATAATTTCTTCAAGATCTTCTTTAAGAATCTCGCCACTAAAAACATCCTTCAATAAAATCCCATCACGTAGAGGAAACTTACCGTTATAACCTCTAATTTCGGGAAAGCATATATAAGCCACCCGGATAAAATTCTCTAAAGTAACATCAACAGTTAAGTCTATGCTATATTTATTGAAGTAAATGTTTAAAAGGTTCGAAAATTCTTTCAAAGCTCTTTTAACCCCAACATCAGCCTTTAGGGCATTAAAATTCTGTAAAGCCAATTCATTTTCTTTATTCATAAAACCCCATTAATACTACACCTTCATAAAATAATCAATAGCTCTGAAGTCCACCACCAGAATTTTTAAACGATGTTACTTATTTTCCTTAAGTAAATGCTCATACTTATCCTCAAGGAACATTGTGGAGACTTTGACATCATTGCGGGATGCCTCAAGTATATTGTCCTCCACACCATTAAGCAAGGTTAAGCAGAGTCTTGAAAGCTTCACAAAGTCACTTTTAAATTCTTCAGTCAACTTAACACCACTTTCAAGAAACACTTGCACCTTTTTATAATTGCTTAAAAACTCATCCTTACAATTAAGATAGCGATTCTTATCCGCCGCACTAAGCATGCTTAACCTATCCTCATAACTCTTAAGTAACTCCTTAACTTTTAAAATGTCCTTCAACTCATACTTAGTAAAGTTCTTAACTAACGCCTTATTATTATAGTTTAGAGCACCGAAAAGATCGTCAACCTCACTGTAAGAGTAGACCCCACTTAGCACCTTGTTATTTTTAATTCTCTTATTATCCTTTTCCTTCTGTTTATTAATTTTTTGATTAACTTTAGAAAGATTATTTTCAACCCTCTTTTTATTTAACATGAAAGCTTCAAGCTCTGATTTTTTAAGATTAACAATAATTCTCTTAAACATTGCAGCATCATTTTCATCAATGGCCTTATTGAGGGCCTCCTTAATATCCTCAAGCTCAGTTAAAGTGACTATGGAATTATTTTTATCTGTGTAAACACTTGCCCGGTAATCCTCAGTGACCTTAACCTCTTTTCCATCAAGTCTTGTGAAGATTTTATTGTAAATCTTATTACTTATAAAAGAGGTTATGAGAAAAGCCATTGTTTCAGTTGCCATAAATGAAAAAAAGTCAATCATTGCACCCCTTAAGTTTTTATATGGACTTAATTTTGCGGCAGCGTCTGGAAGCATATTTGAAGTATCAGCCGGGCCAATCCCATCTTTAATACCCATAAACAATTCATGCATGAAAGGTAAAAATGCTAACCCAACCACTACACTTATTATGAAAAAAATAATAGTAACTTTAGCAAAAGTATTAATATTTTTATACTTATTAGTGTTAGTCAAATATTTTTCATATTCACTCATTATATTTTCATCTAAGTCATAAACATCTGCCTTTAATATTTTACAATTTTCAATATAATCGCCATAAGACTGAAGATATGTGGCATAATATTGATTAAGATCACTTAATAAAGTCTTATGTTCTAGCCAATGGGTGTATTCAAGTTCATTAAAACTATTCGGATTGATATCCTCATTTTTAGTAAGAGTTCGTCCACAAAGTTTACAATTATACTGCTCTTCAAGTTTAAATTTTGCTTGAAAGTAGTCCACCCCATCAAAGATAAAATCTTTGTTATACCTTTTATCGTCAAGTTTTTTAAAACTTTCATATTCAATCGCCATAATCAGAACTTTCTTTAGTGCTTAAGATAAATACTTATAATTCTATTAAGAACATTCTAACAAATATTCTGTAACTATTAAAATCTTTCGGGTGATGAAAATACTATTAAAATCACAGTCACTGTGGGTTATATCGAATAACAGTATTTTGTTAATATTGTTCTATAGATAGTGAGGAATACCGTCTATAATTATAACTATAATAACAGTATAGACGATGCACTATAGAATCGAATTCTACATAAAAAATAAACTTAAATAAAAATGTTGGTAATCTATAAGATTACCAACACGAAATGATAGTAAATATACTATATCAATAAAAATGTGGATATTAAAATTATTTGAATTCTATTCCAATAATATAACTATTTTTATAACCTAATGATCGAGGCATTTTTTGCTTGTCTGTCGGATCGAACCACTCGGAGTGTTTTAACTCCTTACTAACATATGTGTTCTTTTTATATACTAATTTATTGTCAGTAAAATATTCATGATTTTGTAGCGCCTCAACAAAATATCTCATGCTAACCTTTGAATTTCCCCGTTCAAGAAGCCATTGATTAAAAGAATCAAAAATATCTTGCAAAAGAATAAAACTCTCTTGATTGTTTTTAACTGTTTCAGTTAAGAATCCATAGATAAGATCACTATTTTCTCTCCATTCATTCTCTGTATTAATCATTGATTCAGGCTTAGCAGTGTTCTCTAAACTCTTATCAAGATACCATTTTCTTGCTCCCTCTATACGCCAAGCTAATCCAGCTTTAAGAGTTTCTTCACGATGGCTAGCTGCGTATAGCACATTAGGATCGCCCAACTTATCAAATTTATTTTTTATTTGATTTTTAGTTCGTCTATAAGTATACGGAAAGCTAAATACGCTCAATCGACGCCATGTTCCATGATCAAACTCAGTCACAAGCGGTAACCTATTACATGAGACAAAAATAGTAGAAATATTATCAAAAGTACGATTTTTACCGTAAATTTGTCTAGCATTAATTTGTCTAGTGCCGACAATTCGTTTTAATGCCCCACTATTTAATTGTTTACTATCTGGAAGCTCCTCAACAATAGCAGTTCTTAAACCCTCAAAATTAGCCATGGCGTAAATTTCTTTACCGTTAGCAGGAAGAAGTATATCAGGTGATTGAAGACTTCCATATGTCCCACTAGTATTTACTAAAAGATCAATATAGGTAGTTTTTCCATTACTTCCTTTACCATTAAAAAAGAAAATACACTGTGAAATAGGTTGGAATCCAGTTAATGATTGTCCAGCAATTAATTGAAGATATTCTCTTTGATCTTCCTTAACACTCTCAATAATCATATTTGTATATTTATCTATGAAATTTTTTTCATAATCTATAGGTATATATTTAGTAATATAATCTTTATAATTGTGAGGTAATAATTGATCTGTTGTTATATCATAGGTACCATTTTTACAATTTATTAAATATGGATTAGAATCAAATAGCCTTGAATTACTATTATAAAATTCAAGTTTAGACATAGCAGCAACACTATCAACAAAACTTTTAGTCCACATTCTTTCCTGCGCCTTATAAATACTCACTGATAATCGCGTATGTTTTGAGCGAATATCAGGAATAAAAAACTCAAAAAAGTCTTTCACCTTTGTTTTAATATAATCTTCATCTTGCTTCTTCCAGCAATGATCAATTTCATCATAGCCATACCATGAAGAATCATGCTGCCAATATATTAATTTTTCAGAATTATTCTTCCAAAAGTTATAAGCAACTGCAACATGAGTATAAAATTCACTATCCGTAGGATCCTCCTTAAAAGAGGTGCCAGTGCTTTTATTATACTCTTTAGATATTACTGTTAATTCAAGCGGCTCTTCACTTGCTCCCTTTTCATATCCACTCTCAAAAGTTTTATTAGCACTTTCATTATCCAAGCCATTATTAACTGCAATGTCAACTAATCGCCTAGCTTGATTTTGAGGTACTCTTTTACGACCCATGAAGTATGAAGTAAGATTTAAAGTTTCATTCCGTGTACCACTTTGAGCATTAATCATTTTGTCTACTGCCCAGTCTACAGCATGTTTATTATCAAGAATTTTAGAATCATCATTTGAGTCAGATTTTTCATTACTATTATTTTTCTTTACTAGTTTATTGGCTTCATTCTTAATCGTTTTAGTTTCTTTTAAAAGTATTGACTCAAGCCATTTTGGAAGGTCCAAAATATCTAAATTAGAGTCTTCAATTGTGTATTCTTTTATAATTCCATTTTCATCTTTAACCATACTACCTGGTCCTATAATATAACCCCCAAGTCCCCTTACATCTACTCCATCACCTAATATTGTACTTGCTGAATTTTTTATTTTTAATCCATTAGCTTTAAAGTAAAAATGCAAGCCATTATTAGGAGTTTCAACTGTAAGAGTTTCGGGTATGCCCCCGTTCTTTTCACATAATTCAATAAAAGTATTAACACCATTTATTTCGTCATGCTTATTATCACAATCAATAACCAATAACCCTGACCGTCCAGTATCTATACCATATCCAGTTTCATCACCGTTAAAAGGTAGAATATCATCTGTTCCCCATTTTATTTTAGGGATTTTCCCATTATTCAGTAATGGAATTAATTTCATCTCTTTAAATTTATCATTTACTATCATTTCGTTTTTCCTAACTAAAGCTTTTCTTGTGCCAAAATCATTAATAATAATAATTTTTTTGGTACTTTACCAATAGTATACCAATATCAAAAGTTCTAAGCATTTTTTACCACACGAGAGAGGTTAGTAAAAAGGTATACTATTGGTAAAGATATTTTTATTTTTATAAAAAATAAATAAATCACAGTCACTGTGGGTTTTATCGACTAACAGTATTTTGTTAATATTGTTCTATAGATAGTGAGGAATACCGTCTATAATCATAACTATAATAACAGTATAGACGATGCACTATAGAATCGAATTCTACATAAAAAATAAACTATTAAAAATTCCAACTCACCACAGCCACAACATTTCACCGCAATAAAAATAACTCCATATTCCACTCAAGTGGCTGAGAGTGGTCATAATTATTCAAAAATCTATTCATATTAAAATACTCTTCAAACTCCACCACTCCATAATCACTCAAAAATCTTCCATCTATAGACAGTGCAACATCAAAAATATGCTCATAATTTTGAAAAACCGATAAATATTTTTCAAAATTATCATAATGATAAAGGTAAGAAATGAAAAAATTATTAAAAGCATTAAAACAATTATTATAATCTTCAACACTATAATAAACAAGAATGAATCTAAAAATTATATCCACAATAAAAATTTGAGTAAAAATAGGAGAGTAGGCGGGGGTGGCTCCTTCAGCTTCATTAACCCTGATGAACTCCCTATAAATTCTTTTAAAAAACTTAAAGTCACCGTTTTTATACATATCCATATTTATTTTCATAGAATTATCAAATGAATAGGTCATATGGTGAAGATATATCGCTGGTTTATCCTTGAAATAATCATAAACCTCACGGTCGCTAAAAATAATATTAAAATCAAAATCATTGTCACCTTCATTGATGGATTGAATAACATCCCCCTCCCCCGTATTATCATCAGACTCAATCCATTCCTTAATGGTTTTCATATTTTTTAATAGCGTTGATTTGCTAGCAGCATCTTGCAAGTCATCTTTAAAGAAAGTAATTGGGGATAAATAAAAAAAGTTAAGTAAACCATTAATGGTTATTTTTGAAGCCTTTTTAGCTTCATTAATTCGACTGTAATACTCATCATATAATCTATTTAATGCTTCAAGCTCTGACTTTACCTCTTCATCAAATTCCAACGATGCAATAATATTACTCACTCAAAAACTCCGTTTCCACTTATAACTCAATTATTAATAATATAATAATATGCGGAAATAATCAAAAGCAGTGGAAGAAAAATTTCTTATACTTTTATGGGGCTTCACTTAATTTTGTGAAGCCCCATAAAAATCGTTTTAACTATTGAGTGAGAATTCGATAGCGGGCGCAAGCCGCATCCCAAAGGTTAACAGCATCATCACTCGCCTGAATGTAGTCACCGAAAAGTGCGGCGTCTTCATCACCAGTGTCAAGCATTCGCCCGAGTCTGTCAGCGTAGTTGGCAGCGTGCTCAGAGTCAATCACCAGCTTACGGAGAGTTTCATCGCCGAAGTTAAGCATGGTTCGGGTGAGCGGCTGTAAACCCTCTTCATTAATCAAAGTCATGTTCAAACCATCCAAAAGTTTTGGAAGACATATTGTCAGTCTCCCGAATAATCCAATCGTATAACCAAAAGGTACTAATGTCAATGGATTAAAAAAAGTTTTATAAATATTTCATCATTTTAAGCACTAGTCTCAATATTTCACTCTAGCAACTATTCCATCTGATAACAGTTGAATATTTTTCATCATCCCTCAACTCACGAATGAGAATTTTCATAAAAATTAATACTCTTTCACTGTTCGATAATTTTCAACATCATAGCCCTCATACTCATAATCACGGTGCACCTCAAGAATGTAAAGGGCAGCATAATGCTTACGCCCATAAGCCTTAACAGTTAGTATAGAAGCCTCCTCCATAGTGGCAGCATTCACAATCTCCTGAATGATACTCCACTCCCAAAGCTCCTCCTCATACTCCCGTTTAAGTCTATCATTAACCCGACGCTCCTTCTCCACCTTGCTTTTAAACTGTTCAGGAAGATTCGTCAGCACCTCTTCAGTAATATCCTTATACTGTGTGAGGTATTGCGGCTCATCAGGCTCCGGATACCAGTCTCTTTCAGCACGCTCCCGCACCTTAGTAACCGCCATAGCAAGCTTTTCACTAAGATCATTAACCAGCCAGTAGTCCTCACCGTGCTTCTCATGAAAAACATAAAGTTGCGGCTTATCGTAAACTTCAGTCACCTTACAAGATCTTTCAAATTGTTGTGAAAATAAAAAACTATTTACTCCATTAATAACACTAATTATATAACAATTGTTAAAAAAAGTCAACAGTTAATTTTCATTGACGGGGAATTAAACAGTCGATGAGCACTATCCTACCCGTCTCCCTATGGCGCCTCACGTTACCCGCATGGAGGTCATCAATATCTTCGCTAATCTCTTTGGAAATAACCTTCTTATACAAATTCATACTAACATTTTCATACTCCTCAGGAGGAAGATATCTCTGCGCCTGAATCATGTTTTTACCCCCGTTCAAGTCCTCCATCTCAAGAAAATAAGTTTCAGCATACTCCATATTAAAACCTTCAGATAATTTCTCTCCATCAAGCTTCTCATAGGCATCCTTGACAAGTAAATTCTCCCTCACTGAATCTTCAGAACTGTTAAAAAGGAATTTATTTGGTATTTTATACACCATACCAGACTCCTGGTGAAGATAAGCGTTGTTAGAGACTCCACCCCCTATGAGAACAAAGCCATCAGCCACCTCTGGATTACCAAAGCTTTCATGATAAACCTCTGGCGGCTTAAAACTCCCAAAATTAGAGGAGTTAGCATCACCATTCATAAATTCATTGAACAACTCTTGTCCCACTTTTTGATAAACTTTAGCCCTCTGCACCTGCTCCCTATCCGGGGTACTAGCCCTACCTATCTTAAAGCTATTAACGCCAGAATTTTTAATAAATTTAATGAAATCACTTTTACAAAGTTCTGGAGCTTTTGTCTCATCAAGAGTAAAAACATTTAATTGTTTAGGTAATTCCTTAAAATGGGCACTCAAATATCCTACTTTATAAAGATTCTTTAATGAGTTCTTTTTCTCGTAAGCCTTCCTAGCATCTTCCTTACTCGGATAGTTCTCACTCTCGCTCGCACCGAAGCGACACTTGAACTTTGCACGGCAAACCGATGGGTTACCCGTTTCTGGGTTAATGTGATATCTTGCCATTATTATAAAACTCCATTTACCTTACTCTTAAAACTTTTAAAATACTTTCAGTGGTGATTCTTAATATTAAATCTAGAAAAATCCACCAGCTTTATTTTTACCAGGGTTCACCATTGTCATCCTCCCAAGCCATGATGCAATCAATGAGCACGATGCGGCCGGTCTCCCGATGGCGTCGCACATTACCGTCGTGGAAGTCACCAAGCATGTCCCCATATTTTTCGCCAAGCTCCTGCCGTATCCCAAAATTAAGATAAAACTCCTCATAGTCCTCAGGCGGTAGGTACTCCTGCACCTGAACGGGTATTGATTCCCCATTCTCTAATGCAACCGTTAAAAAATAGGTCTTTGCGTAATCAATGTTATACTCCTCACTGATTTTTCCCCCACTTAACTTCTCATATTTTTCTTTTATCACAAGATTATCTTTAATATTTCCCTCACCATCATCATAGCCGTTCCTTTTTGACCAATCATTGGGAACCTTGAAAATCATCCCAGTCTCCTCATGAAGATAGGCGTTATTGGTCACTCCCGATCCTATTGTGGCGAATCCTTCACCAATGCTATGATTACGCGGGTCATCATACCCCATAACATAAGCTCTAGGAGGGGAGAAAACCGCCACCTCTTCACCATCCTTTTTCTGGGCGACCGTGAACCTCTACAACAAATTATCTGCAACATTCTGGTAAACTTTCATGTCCTCCAACTGTTGCTCATTAGCCTTGGTGACTTTACCCACCTTGAAGCTGTTAATGCCAGAGTCTTTAAGAAACTTTACGAAATTTTCCCTGTTCACATCGATAGGCGTATCATCATCAAAGTGAAAGACATTCAACCTCTCATTCTTATCACTTTTATAAATCTTATCCCTCTTCAAGCTATAGACGCTTCCCATATTAATGAGTTTCTGTTTTTTCTCATAAGCATCCCGTGCGGCCTCTTTACTAGGATAGTGCTCCTCCTCACTAGCTCCGAAACGACACTTTATCTTCGCTCTGCACACCGCAGGTTCCCCCGTCTTAGGATTAATATGATACTTAGCCATAATAAAAAACTCCAAAAATAATTAAAATACTCTTAAAATTATCTAATAATATATAAGAAATATAATAATATTGTCGGAGTTACATAAATATTATGAACAAATAGAATGTCCTAATATTGCATCACTCTTTGAAAACATCATCAAAGAAGGCAAAAGTCCTAGCCTTCAAGGCTTGATTGTTCATGAAGGGACCATAATCAAAATTCTCGAACTTTGAATCATCAATAAGACGATTCTTAACATTCAACTTCTCATAAGAATACACCTCAAAAGCTCTAGCAAGCACCTCAGTGGGAGTGCTATAATACTCCATCTTCGAGCCACTTATCTCATCAGGATATTTAATGCTTCTATTATAATCAGAAAGTATACCAGCAAAATCCCTTCTAAGCGAAGCATTGTTTTTCACAGCGATATCCATATAATGGCCATACTCATGAATGAATGAACCGGAGGTGTTCACATCAATGGCGATGGTGTTGCTATGGGGAAAGTAAACGCCAAGCGCTTTATGTCTACCAAGTTTTCTGATTCTCAACTCCGGCGCCCTGTCACCCGGTATTTTAGGAAGCCTATCTTTAACTTCATTATAAGCGTTCTCAAAGTCCTTGAATGACTCCCCATCAACATCATTGTCAAGCTCTATCTTAGAAAAATGCTTAGCAAGTGTAGAGTTCTTAGCCAATTCTTTATGAAGCTCATCCTGCCCCTTCTTATCCATCCAGGCGGTGGCGCTCTCCTTCTTCTGCTCATTAAAGCGCTTTTTCTGGGCCCTGAAGTTGGCGCCCTCACGCTGTGACTCCTCAAGAGTATGAACAGTTGAAATAAGCACCATACCCTTGATGGTGTTCACATCAGTTAAATCACCCTCCCCCCTCTCAGAGGCCAATTCGAAAACATTTTTGCCAGTTTTATCAAGTATACGGGCGCTACCAGCAATTGTTCTTATATCAGTGTACTGGAATCCCTTATCAAAAGGAGGTTCGGTGCCGTAGCGGAAGCGATAACTCCTGAAATTCTTGGCCCCCACATCACTTGAAGTTATAGCAAGTAAATCTCCCTCACCATTTCGAGCTGTCCACACCCTGCTCCCCTTGAAACGATTAAGAATCGTAGCTTCATGAACCTCCTCAACCTCTTTAAGCCCAATTTTCTCTGCAGCCGCCACAAGCGCCTCATCACTCATTTCAATATCCTTGGTGGTTGAAGTGAATTTCGCAAGCCTTGAGACAATCTCTTTTCGCTTTATCCCAGCCCTACGTGCAAACTTTATTAAATCCTCGGGGGAGTCAACATTGTCCATGTTCGGAATGACACCATTCCTAAGATCAGCGGTGAAGAACCTGCTCGGGTAACCATCAAAATCTTTGTTGAATTGAGCCTCTTTTTCCTGAAACTCTTTTAAGAAAGAGTAGCGTTTAGCCTTAGAAAATTCACCATGCTTTTGGGCGAGTATTTTTTCTGAGGCCGCCTGAGCTTCATCGGCGTTTTCATAGTGGCGGCTATCCTCCTCCCCATTATAAAACTTACACTTGTCGGGGGAGCTTGCGCGGCAGGGGCGAGCCTCTCCATTATTATTAATGTGGTGCATCGGCGTTCTCCTTGTTAAAACATTTTAAGATCATTAATCAAAATGTTTTCTATAAATCTTGTAAAATAAAATACACCGAAAAGCCTAAGAAATAATATAAAAGTATTAAAATATTCTTATTATAAATATATTCTCATATTCATATAAGAGGTGATTAAAATATTTCTTTCACACCTAAGCATAACTCCATACACCAATCAATCGGCATGTTAGAATCATAAATCTCAATAAATTTTTCAACATCGTAGAATTGTTGAGATAATCTTTGATACTCTTTCTTTAAGTTATCATCATTGTGTGACTTTTTATACAATTGTGCAATATAATCCTCCTTAGCCTCCAACTCCTTAAGGAACTTATAAAATACTGCAGCGTCTAAACCATTAAGTAAAAATTTAATGAGCACTGCATCATTAGAATTAAAGTTAGTGTTACTTTCAATAGCATCACTAAACAATACATCCCCACTCTTCAAACTTTCATAATCCTTCAAAGTTGTGAAGACGGTGGCCGAGGTAAGGTCATCACAAAAGCTCCAATAAGAATCGCCAGTAAGCTCCTGCAATTTAGGAATGAGCATTCCATATAAGTCCAGCCATAACTCAACCTCTTCATAATTTTCTAGCGTAGAGAGGTTATGGAGAAAGCCCTTAAAAGTCTCAAGTGTAATTCCGTTACAAATGTTAAGAAAGACTGGATTAGAGTATACCTCACTCTTAAGATTATACTTTTTATTCAATAGAGAGTAAGCTATTGCATGAAAGCGCTCAACAGAGCGAGGCTTCTGCACCAGCATTTTATAATTTTCAATAACCTTAAGAAAATAATCGGGACTACAAATCAACTGGTCTAGTGAACCATCATAACCCCAATCACCGAAAGTAAAATTATTAATGGAGACTGGCGCTGTTAAAATAAGGGTGCATAGAAAATTATAGTCATAATTATTGAAACATTCTTCAATTAACTGCTCATAATTACGAGTTAAAGGTTCAGTTTCAGGAAATCTATCTGTATTTTTCTTAAAATATTCAACATCCTCAAGCAGCCCCAATAACTCCTCCTCAAGAGCTTTCTTAACCCTTTCAGAGGAGAGTATAGTATGATAAAGCATTCTTAATCCTTCATTTAAAAAGTTTATTTTATTATATTATTATTGATGTTAATTGTCAATGAAAAACCTTTAGAATCCCCTCCACTGTGGGTTACATCGACTAACAGTGTTTTGTTAAAAGCTTACTTTTAACAGTCATAAACACCGACTATACCTTATGCTATTATTGTATTATAGTCGGTGTTTATAGAATTCACTTCTAAGCATTATAAATAATGATAATATATTATTACTTTATTTACTAGAATGAAAGATTGGTTGGATTATGGTGTCATCGTTAAAAGAACTAGCGAACTCAATAAGAGTTAAAAATGAAGCTAAAAATAATAATAAAAAACTTAAACAAAATGAGAGGTTAATTATTAAAAACTTAAGCTATAATTCAATTGCTTATGGGTTAATAAATGAGGATGCAGCCACCCTCAAAACACTCATGCGAATGATAGCATACCTAGAAAAAGGAAAAATAACTGAACATTTAACTATAACTGATGCCACGGGTAGGATAGTCGCCACTAAAGAACACTTTGAGAACAATGGTTATGAAAAAATGATTAATACATTAGCATATCACACCACAATATATAAACAACAGTTCGGTAAAGAGTTGAAGATAGCTAACATCAATGATGAGTTGAAGGTTTTTGAGGAGCTATCAAGAGCTAAAATGCCTATTTCTGAAATAAACACCCTCATCAATGACACTCTAAACGTGTATAGTAAATATCCATACAACACCAGCCAAATTTTCTCAAATGATCCAGAAAAGGAGTTAAACTTTACTTTTATCGCCACCCTTTTAAGAACTATCAATGATTATGGACTTGATGATAAATATAGACAAATGGTTATGGATAGCTATTACAAAGGATTGAATAACTTTGAGAACATTTATGAGTTGAGCAAAAACTCTATAATTTCAAGTGATATGATCCTCTCTAACCTCGTGTTGAAGGCGATTAGCAATGGTATTTTTAACGCTAATCTTGTTGACAGTTATGAATGGCTTTATAAAATTATTGCATGGGGCCTCCACTCCCGTGAGGGCTCCATCAATAGTTTACTTGGAATACTTTTTAGTGAAGTTCTGGACGCTGGCGCTCTTTATAGTCAATTGTCCTCCAACAATGAATACCTTGAATTATTGTCTATAGGTTTTCTTGAAAAAATATCGGCCGCCTCCATTGATGACTCCATACCGATAGACTGGTGGCTTGAGCTCAACTCCACCTACATCACCGATGAGATAGTTGAAGAGGAGTTAAATAAGTAAAATACTTTTAATACCTTTACAGTGATTGCGCCGTTAAAACTTAAAAGTTTAGTCAATAGAATTATTTAAAATATTTTTCTTATAGCTCATAAAATTTAAATATTTTTTTTGAGTGGGAGTTATTTAACTCCATTATCCAGTCAAGTGGCATGGTGTCATTTGCATTCTTAAAAAATACTTTAGCAATCTCTTTGAAAAGATTTTTTGGATCTTTTGAAGTAAAACACTTATAAAATAACTTAAAGTATTCATCCACTCCATAAACGGCGGAGTATAGCACTGCAAGAAACATTTCAAAAGAGTTTTCATAGTTTTCTGGCGTGTTCGGAAAGAAGGCTTCAAAAATCGTCAATTCATAATCATAACTAAAGTTTTTATCATCGAAGTCTTCACAATCGAAGTAAATTTCAATATTCAGAATTTTAGATAATTTTTCTATGGTATTATGGTCAGCCGAACCGTCCACAAACGATTGTAGAATAATTCCTGCCATGGGAAAATCACAGATAAGATTATTAAAATTAATCCTAGAAGTTCTTTCAAAACCCTTATAAAAGAAATCCAATACCTGGGAGGTATATTTTTCTAGAGAGTAGTTAACCATTTGATTATGAAAATTAACAATACCTATGATCTCCAACTCCTGTCTTAGGTAATAATTTTCATTATGCTTTGTTATCTCTTTAAGTATCCTCTTCATTTGGACAACAGTATAATTACTATCAATGAGAACTTTAAAGGTTTTGCTCACCATATCCCATTCTCGAATGTTTATAGAATATAGTGGGGTTTTGGAGTCTTTTTCAAGATTTCTTAATTTACCATTAAAATCCTTCAGAAATGCCTGGCAGCCGTCTTCAATAAACTCTCTCCCATTAATGTATCTTAAGGAGTTAATTTTTATTTCTAACTGTAAAACATCGTTATTAAAATCCTGATAAATTGAGTAAAAGTATTCCAGGAAAGACGGGAGAAGAGTTTTGTTATTATTTAGAAAACCTCTAATATCCTCATCCTCAATATGGGTTATGAAGTAGTCCTCTTCGGAAGTGTTGTTGGAAGTTTCTTGAATAGCTCCATTGAAGGATTGGTGAGAATAGTCTTCCACCTGAAGTTTAATGGGCATTCTTTATCTCTTTCTATAGCTTTCATAAATATTTTTATCATTTATATTGTAATATTTTATGAGTGCATTGTCAATGAAATTTCTCTTAAACGTTTTTAAGAGCTAAAAACAGTATTCTAAAGACTCCCTCTATACTTCAATGATAGCAATATCTATAGCTGGTGAAAATTAACAAAAATTTCGTAAAAACTCTCAAAGCACTGTTACCGATATGTGATTCATTAACAATAAAATTCTATATAAATTATATATTTTCATCATTTATCCGCATCAACATCAACCTTATCCTTCCAGGGCTTCAGGTCTTTACGCATTAACTCCTGCTCCTCATCAGTAAGCTCGTAAATCTTAGCGAGTTGCTCATCAAGAGTTTCTGGTTTATCAAAATCTAGGTAAACACCGGGTTTATCCATTATTTCACCAGTTTTAAAGTTAACGTTAGGAATTAAAACATAACTTTTTCGATACATATTTTGAGCTGGAGTAATAACGCCCGCCAAAAAATTACAGAAATCTGTTTTAAGATACCTTAAACAATTTACTGATTCAATCTCACTTCCAAAACTACCAATTTTCATAAATGAAATTGTGCAAGCATCACCAGGCTGCATTAAAAACGCTCTATCAGCCCGGGGATAAGCAAGACCGCCAATCGCGTGGGCGGTCTTGCTTATCCCAACCTTATAATCATTTACTGGCTTATCTGTATAATCCCTTTCTAATAAAGCTTTTTGAAGACCTTTAGTAATATAAAATATTCTTAAAGTTTCTTTATTATGGTCCCTATTTTTAGATAATTCTATAATCTGGTCAGCACGCTCATCTCCATAGTATCCCCAAGGGGATACTATGTTATAGATAGAATTTTTAACATTAACTTTATTCATTATATTAAGCATTCGAGGATCCCTAATATGATTATTAGATTCGGATAATGAATTTTTAAATATTGTATAATTATTGTAAGTATATTTAACTCTACCCTTAATTTTGTCTCTAGACCATAAGAAAAAATTAACTCCACCAGCAATATCTACATTCGAAAAAATATCTGTTGATTTACTATAATCATAGTATGCAACATAATGCTTAGAATTTAATTCTCTATCCTTGAATTCTTTAATCCCTTCACCAATACCACTTTGCGTCCATCTTGTAGGATAAATCATGGAAACATATTTTGAAAGGACTTGAGCTACTTCCATAAAATAATGATATACCGCTGTCGTAAAAAGTGTATTATCAGCTGTCATCTGATACGGTGGGTTACCCACAATGGCTGTGAAGCCAGTGCTCTCAACACCCCTCACCAACTCCAATATATCTTCCCTATTATCCATACCCAAAACCTTCACACATTTACTAGTAGCCTTATCGAAATCACCAGAGTCAAAAACATACTTCCAGACCGACTCCAACTCATCTTTAGACAATTTTACCAAAAGTAAATGCTTCCTCAAATTAATAATATCCACCACAGAGGTGTTCACCACAACCCTCTTAGAGTTACCAGCGAGAACACGCTTAGCAATAAGAGCAGCATAACCAGTTCTACAATTTACAAAAATCTGATTCTCAATAATCGAATTCCACAAGAACTCCTCACTAACATTATTAAGAATACCCGATTGTGCAAAATTATAATAAAAACTCAACGCCGCATACAATGGGTAAAGGGAGGTCTTAGCATTAATATCCGCAACAGTGCTATAACGGGTTCCCCAAAAATCATCAGTGGTCTTAATTACCTCAAGCTCTTCACCAACACTTTCTGAAACAATTTCAGAGCTATCACTAATCTTAACGCCAGCTTCATCTTCAATAGTATCAGCCCACTCAAGAGGGTTAGTCACCCAACGGGGAGCAAAATCAAGTTCAGGGTTTTCAATAACCTCTTCAAGAGTATAAGAGTTACCATCACTCGCATACCAGGCCTTATACTCATCCTGCCATGACAATCCTCCAAGAGTCTTTGAATACTGTAAATTAACCACATCCCAGGAGGTGAGCACAGTCTCCTTATCGGGATTCTTAAAAGTATTAAAAATCCTCACAATATGCGGAAGACGCTCAAGAGGCTTATAACTCATCGCCTCATTAACACTCTCCAACACCTTAACACATGAAACCTCAAAAATATTACCATTAAAGTAAGGCTTCACAAACTCCCAAGAGTTAGCCTCTCCAGTTTTGGTAAAGCCCTTAGGCATAAACTCAGCCCATGACTCATCATCAATAAAATCAGGGAAGTTATCAACAGTTATACGCTCACTAGAGGAGACATCAAACTCCTGAGCAAACACAAGAAGCGGCACCCTAACGCTAATCGCCCTCAAAAGGCCAACAATGTTATTGATAACCTTACGCTCCTCCTGAAGCTTCTTACGGGCCTCATCAATCTCTCGATTCTCATCTGGAGTGTTATCCTTGGACTTAGTCTTCTGAGCTTTAGCCCTCTCCTGAGTGCTCATTCCACTAGCAGAAACCTCGATGGACTTAGCACCAGAGTTACCACTAATGCTACCCACAACATTCTTCAAGCCATCCCAATTGTTCTCAGGATCACTCAATGAGTCACGAATCATAGAAATATTGAAAATTTTATTGTTCTCAAAACCATTCTTGAAAACCTCTTCACCAATATTACCATACACTTTGGTCATGAACTTCGGAATATCATACTGAACAAAGCGACTCCCATCCTCGCTCACAATCGGTGTATAAATCGGCATATATTTAAGAGTTTCCTCAAGAGCTTCATTAAAATTATCCATATTACCCGCCATCAGCTCTTTAACAGCGCTATTTGAAGCACTCTTAGCAGTAGCCTTAGCGACCATTTCTAGAGTTCTATCGGGAGCGAAATCAAAAACATAACCCGCCTCCTTAACCTTACCATCCTTAAGAATCCCGGAGGACTTACAACGGAAAATAGTCTGCATATAAAGCATTGGAGATTTAATGTTGGAGAGCAGCATAACTCCAGTCCACTCAGGCACAGTCACACCAGTGGTCAAGCGGCCAACACTTAAAGTAATTGTGTAATCATTTTCAGCAATAGCCTTATGAACAGTCTCAAGAGCGTCCTTACCCTCAAAATTATCGCCAGTCGCATTAACAATTTTAAAGTCACTAAAATATGAGTGATTGGCCATCAATTTTTCAAGAGCAATACATGAGCTAATGGTCGGCATGAGCCAGAAGGTGTGAGCAAAATTCTTCTTAAGAGCAACATTCTGGAAGGGGAATAGTCTATCATCATCCTCATACAATCTATCCTTGGTGATGAGGGAGAGGAACTTATGAACAGTTTTAGGGTCCACAAAATCAGCGTCCAGCACCTTACCAGAATCATCGGTCACCACATTAGTGGTATCAAAAAACTTATTAAAATTAAAATAAAGCTTAGAGGGATCACTATAATTCTTAAAATTCTCGCTAATATCATATGTAAAGATCTTCAACTCTGGAAGGTTACCATAAGGGTTAACCTCATCAGGATGCTCCTTAGCAAATGATTCTAAAGCTTTACGCTCATCAATGTAATCGAAGGAGTAAACCATATCCTCCTCGAAGTCATCCTGAATGTTAAAAGGTGTTCCAGAAAGATGCAGCCAGTTTCGAGACTTAAGGTAAGACTGAACCCGCACAGCAAGATCTGTCAAAATCCCCTCATGTGATTCATCAATAATGATAAGGTCCCACTCGGTATCAAAAACTTCCTTATTCTTCGTGAAAATTTCCCCAGCGATCTCCTCAGTGGACTCCACTTCAAGAATCTCGCTAAACTCCTCCCCAACCACTTCGGAAAGGGGCTCGCTAACATCAACACTCACATCATAAGGAGGGTTAGACACCACAACCTCCCCATCAGTTACTGCGGTTGAAGCCTCCCCCATAGACCCCCTAAGGTCCTGCAAGCTACGGAAGCAAACAAAGGAGTCTTTATCCTTAACATTCTCGAACTTTTCACCAAGCCTCACCGAAGAGAACGGCATTGTGGCGGCATCAAACACCTTACCATGGTCATCATACCACCCATTCACCACCACAGGACGGTGAGTGAGAATGAGCACTTTTTTAATATCCTTGGACTGTCGAATAAGCTCATAGCTAGTCAAAGTCTTACCGAAGCGCATGATGGCGTTCCAGAGAACATGCTTGGGAGCCTCCATGCTAGAATTATTAAAGATAGGCTTGGTGAAGTCAACGGCACCCTGCTGTTCAGCTCTTAGAATAATGCTCTTAACAGTGCCTTCACTCGGGTCACTCTTAAATTCTCCACTCTGAAGATAGTTAACATAATTTTTAAGAGTATCAAGCTCAATCTTGAACCACTCCTTGGCGGTTCCGTTCTTATCAGGCTTCACGCGATTAATGCGGTGGCGCATAAGCACCTCATGCAGCTCATGGTCCCTGAAGCTCACAAGGGAATTATCGTCTTTGCCCGGCTTCACCGCTAGAATGCTCCATAGAAGCTCATACTCCACACCAGCTGTGTTAACCTGTTCCCCAATTCGTCGGCGGGCGGCAGCCTCGATCTCAGGACTGGTATAAAAATACTCGCCATCCTTATGCGAATCCTCAATAATTTCAGAAAGAGTTCTAGAATCGTGAAGTGTGGCGTCACCGATCTTTATTAACCCCTTATGGGCCTCACTATGGGGTAGGGTGTAAGCGTAGAGCACCTTGTAAGCGCCGGTGGAAAACAATTCGGTGACTTCAGTGGACTTCATGTAATATATCCTTACTTTTATCATAATATTTTGAACAAATTATAACATTATTATCATAAAGTGTCAATCATATAGTGAGGGTTTTATATAAAAATGCTGGAGAGCTGAAGAAATAATGATCTTCAGCTCTCCAGCACACAACAATAATGCACAATAATCACAATACTACACTATTTAAATGCTACTCTAGCGGCATTCCCGAAGCGGCCCACTCATCAGTGGTGGTGGAGTGAATCGTCCCGAATGTTCCCCATGGGTTAGGGTCAACCAAAACACACTTTCTCCCCAACAAGGCCCAATCCGCCACAGGGTAAACATTTCCAGAGGTGCCGGCGTAGACCACAACATCACTATCTTTAATTAGCTGAAGACTTTCATTAACCTGGCGGGGCCTCTCACCAAACAGCACCACATCAGGTCGAATGCGAAGCTCCTCCAGATCAACGGCGTCTCCAACTGATAACAGTTCACTTAGACTGATGGAGGGGGAGGTAGCATTCTTATGGGAGGCTAGCGGAAGCCACTTCATAATGCTACCATGAACCTCGATAATGTTTTCTGAACCAGCCTTCTGGTGCAGTCCATCGATGTTCTGTGTGATGACATTCCATCCCATTTCAGCCACCTTGCGGTGAAAGAGTGTCGGCTCAGCTTCAAGCATCCTTTCACCCATTTTAAGCCACTTGGGAATCAATACTTCAAGGTAGTTGCCGTAGCGTGATGAGTGGCTCATCTTTTCGAAGTTTTCATCACTCCATACACCGCCCTCGTCTCGGTAAGTAGGAATTCCACCACTCGCCGAAACTCCAGCACCAGTGACGATGGTGACCTTCATGACCCCCTCCCCTTAAAATGTTGATGTCTTAAATAATTGATGAGTTCACTTTATCATAAAAGTTTAGGAATGGACACCCCCTCTAAACTCTTAAATGACTTATTATTACTTTAATGTTTTTTATAAGAAGTTAGCTTTAAAATCATCATTATGTCTAACGCTTAAAATTGAATTCTAATCAGGGCGTCTATAGTTATTTAGTAGTTATAACTATAGACGGTGATTTTTATGTTCTAGAGAATGTTTTAATAGAATTACTGTTTCCTGATATGTGACAGTAATTGTGTTTTTCTAAGAGTTTTGCTGCTACCAATATATTATAATAATTATAATCCAAACTTTATTAAAAGATTTTGAAAAATATATAGTTTTAATGTCTGAATATGTATTTTAATGACAGATATGAAAGATGCTTTAAAACTATAAAAAAGCGCCTAAGGAAAGTTACTACACACTCCAAATTTTATTAAATCACTTAAATAAAAAATTATTGTAGATTGTTTTCCTTAGCCCATTTTTTAACTTTCTTTTGTGCTTTATCCTCAAACTCTCTGCGAACTTCCTCTTGAGTAATTCCCCTCTTAGCAGCTATCGCTTCAACAAGGATATTAATTTTATCATCACGTCTAGCCTTGCTGCGTGCCACCAGCTCATCCGTCCAGTAATTATCCTTATCATTACGCTTCATCACATCGTAGGATAACTGGTCAAACATTGCATCAACTGCTTCAACTTGTGCCATTCTCTCAGTTTTATATAGGGTTTCATCACCGTAATCATCACGGTATACTAAAGGTTTTCCATCTGGAGCGGTGATGGCCGCAGCCTCAGCCTTTTTAGCCTTTTCATTTCTTGCAGCCTCCCGCACCCCACGCTCACTACTCTGAATTTTTTCGGCCTCGCTCATAATTGAGGAAGGTTTTTGCAAAACTTCAACGGGAGCGCTAGGGTAACAGACTGTGCAGGCCTTTTTTCCAGCAGCCTCCACAATTTCATCCTCACTTTTATCGCTCATCTCCGGCACCCAATTATACTCAGTATCAGCGTAGCAGGTTGAGCAATTCATGCTACTATGAACATGACCGTTAACATTGTTCACGATGAAAGCCCTATTCCACCCTCCCCTTCCATCAAATTCAGCGTTATACACATTTATTTTTTCTTCAAGTTTTCGAGCGTCTATAGATAGCTTATCCTTTTGCTCTTTAGCGTTTTTTATTTTTTCCTCAAATCTTTCCAAGGTGTAGGGGTCCGAGTCTTTGCTCATTCGGTCACTATAATAATCAATAGTTCTTTCGTTTTCATTTAACTTTTGAAGTAGTTTAGAGTGCTCATTATACAATTGTGACAATTCAGCGTCTATATTAGTGGGAGTTTCTTTAGTTAAACGTTGGGAAAGTGCTTTGCTTCCATCGCCACTATTGCTATTATTATTGCTTTTAGATATTGTGGAGAATTTATTATTAGCCTCTGAGGCCTCCTTTTCGATGTAAGTTTTAGCCTCGTCTTTGCTCTCAAAGTGTGGAGTCCCCTCCCCGAGTGGGCAGCCCCTCTTGGTGGCTCTACATATTCCTACTCTACCTGTTTCACCGTTGATATGATACATTTTTACTCCCATTATTAAAATTTAATGTTAATATTTTTATTAGTTCACTGCAGATTTGGGAATGGCGACATATCCCATATTACTATTTGATATTGCTCCATCTTTTGTTTCCTGATACTTTATATTTGTAATCTTTCCCGCATCGTCTTTTACTTGAGTGTAGACTCCATCTATAAAGTAATTTTTACCTATAGCATTAAATTTAACAGTCATTCTTCCATCAGGGCTAGAACATGTAATATTCCGTGAAAATTCTTTTTTATTCACACAATTTGATAGTTTTGTCTGCTTCAAATCTTTGCTCGTTATGGTGACATCTCCCACCTCTCTTCGGGAGACTTTTTGAACACTTATAGCATAGGGGGTGTGTTGAGCCTTCTGCATGGTAACTTGATAGTCTTTTTGCGCCTCATTAACGCTATGAGTCATTCCCGCGTAAAATCCAGCAAAAGTACCTATAACTGCAACTCCAACGCCAACCATCTTAGCGGTCTCTATATTTCTCTCTCTTTTTAAATCCTTTTGGGTCTTTTTTCTGCGCTTATTCACAGCAGCTACATCAGCTTCAATATAACTTCCAAAATGTTCTCCTCCTAGGGGACATTTTTTGACTGTCGCATTACAAACGGCAGGTGAACCATGTTTATTAAGATGATATTTAGTCATTTTACTACACTCCAAAACGTTTAAAATCTTATTTAAAATATTATATATAAAGAACTATCTATAAAGATTGAGTAATTTGACCAATAAAACTATATCTTATTTTACTTGGTAGAACATTTGAGCTGAATCATCAAAGTTTACTGTTTTGAACGTGCATAACTCAGCCACCCAATCTATTGGAGCATTTTTTATATAATGTCTTTTAAAATCATCGAAATTAATAGTTACACTACTATTGCAAGAATCATATGGATCATAATGATAATATTCATAATACTCACTCCCATATTTTTTTATCATGTAGTCAAATAATTGAAAGTATACTCCTGCGGTTAATTCGTCATCATTAATAAATTTTTTAAAAACATTATAATAATCATCATCGAGGAAGCGAAAAAATTCTATACTATATTCATAATTGAAACTTGTGAGATAATTAATAAACTCTTTAAATTGTTTAGTAGGATTATTCTCCCTCCAACCAACGTAAAGAGTTAAATAAAATGGAGTTAATCCATTATAATCTTTGTTATTTTTATTAAGTAATTCCTCTATAACAGTATGATTTTCGCAAAAATCACTAAAAAATTGCGGGTAATAATTTTGGTATATTTTTATTAACTCATTCTCATACCCAACCTTATATCTAACACTTGAAAAGTTAATGAGAAATATTTTAATATCCTGTAGTGGAAGACTTTTTAAAACTTTTATGAAATTTCTATTATGATAATTTTTATCATCAACCATCATCCATATTTTAAACATTGATGCTCTAAAATCTTTACTATTCAACTCAAGTGTTAATTTAAGCATTTCTTCAACTGTTTCAATAGGAAGAATGTCAATAAAATTACCAAAAGTTTGTGTAATATTTTGAACTTCCGTCTCCATATAATTTAATAGTGAAACAGTTAGCATATTATTTATAGTAAATATTTTATTAATATTGTCCCTAATATTTAGACAGTCATTAAATATTTCAATTGGAACTTGAAAAGTATAAGCATTGTCATCACCTGCTAGTGATTCGCTTTCATATTCACTAATTTGCTTATTGTTGTCAATGATTGACCTATCCTTCAACTCACCTAGAAGACTACAAATTTTTGGTGACTTTAAAAATTCATCATATATCATAATTATTACTCCAATTTTATATATAAAAAGATTATACCAATTATCTCATTTCACCGTTGATAGTAGCTAACATTTTTTGTTAATTAATTTGATCTAATATATTTCTTGTGATAGTAGTATTAAATACTAATCAATATTATTGTCAATTGGAAATCAAAATAGTTAAGCTACCCGTATATGCTCGAAGGACGGTTATAGCCATAGCGCCCTCTCATAAGCTTTGTCGGGGAGACGGACTCCCCCGTCAGTTAAATAAAATAATACTTTCATTGTATAATAAAAAATTTCGAGAATCAATCTTAGAAGTTAAAAAGAGGGGGCGGCCTTTAAACAGTGGCTGGACTTGAGATAATTTTATCTTTAAATATTTAAAACAGTAATCAGCTTGTTAAAGGTCACCCTAATATTTATTATCAATAAAGTGGTTATTATTTTTATCGCGTAAAATATTATTTTATAATTATTGTTTATTATTCTATATAATAATCAATATAGATGGAAGTCTGCTGTTCTAGAGTAATTTTTATGGTAAATAAAATCATCAATGTATGGGCGGTGTCAATGTTCCGGCCAGATGTAATTATATTCTTTAGGAACGCCCCAGTCATATTTTTTATAATATTCTTCATCCTTGAATAATAGGGCAGACTTATGAGTATCAGTCAACTCTTTTGTCAGCCATTTCGGAATGACTAGCTCTCTTGAAGCGTTACTGGCTTCGAATATTTTTTCACTCTTCCATAAGCATGTATCCTTGAATCCCAACTCCATCCAGTAATTACATACTTCACGTTGGTATTCTAATAGTGCACACTCATACCCCCTCCACATTTTCACTGCCGGATGGTTACTCCATGCTTTACTTTTAACATTGGTGATTTTCTCCTCACCATTATCCCACCTTAAACCAGTTAACACTGATAATATTTGCATTGTCTCCACCCTCTGTTTACCAAGTCTCTTTGGGTCGAGTAATTCGGCCGTTCTTCTAAAATCTTTATCCAGTAAAAAAGTCTGCATTGTAAACTCCTCATAATAATTTGCATCTATTATACTACATTTATTCATGCAATCATAATTATAGTAAAATTCTATCGTTGATATAAAGTGACCTAATTGTTAATGATTACTTCATAAACAATTCAACATTCCACTCGAACGGCATTTTATTGTCATATTTTTCTAATAAATGATAATAGCTTTTAATTAATTTTAGTGTTTTCTCCTCGAAACCTTTCCCTCCCATTTTAAAAGGAAAATCATCATCATTATTGGGAGTGTAAAGACTCTCTATAAAAGTCTTCGCTATAATCCCCTTCATTTTATTAATAAAATTATTAATTAAATAGGTAATAGTCCAATAGTAATCGCTAGTAAAAACTATTTCTGTGTCTTTATTTTTAACAATTTTTAAAACATTAAAGTTAAACATTAGCTTTAAATAACTCTCGAAATCAATATTAAATTTAACCAAACGCGCACGTCTTAAAGTTAAAATATAGTGGGTGAAGTCAGTGAGGTTACCACAAGAGGTTATGGAAAGATGAGTGTGAATGTTAGCAAGAATATGATCAAAATACATGTAATCTATATTATTAGCATCACCGCTATCATCGAAAATATAATCAACTATTCTAGCAATATTATGGTAATGATTAGCATTTAAATCGAGTCTCAATATTTCATTTATGACCTCACCACTATTGTTAAAATGCCAGAATAAGTGTTCCACGGCATTTAAAACTCCTCCATACATACTATTAATTTTTAATATTCTACTAAAAAATTCAGTATTTAATTTCATAACCCGCTGGTCAATTGTGGTCACAAGAGAAAGTCTATTATGCAAACTGTATATTTTTAAAGGGGCATAATATTTTGCCACATCCTCAAGGGCGGCAATATTGTTAACCTCAATTAATTCAGTAGCTCCTAATATATCCTCAAAATTTTCACATGCAACCGCCATCCCATTATATCTTACATTAATTTTAAACAATAAAAGATTTTTTAAAATCTCATAGTATCTTTTACAATTATCAAAAAAGTATTCATCCTGCGAAAGCATTTTCTCAAAGGATATAAACTTATTTTTAAAATATTCTCTATTGTTTATGAGGTTTTGCGCCTGAGCCTCCACCAACTTATTTTCACAGCCAATTATACTATTCAACTGTTGCAGGAGAAATGCCTCTTCAGTCCCTCCATCAAACACCATATTAATGAGATTAATTATCTGACAATAGTAATAAAACTTTATTTTTAAAAGTAAATTCTCAGAAACACCATTTGGAGACTTTAAAATACAATGAATTTTATAAATATAATCATCGCCAGTTAAGCTGTCCAAAGATACATCTGGTAATTCCTCAATATACTTTAAGTGGGCTTCGCACTTTTTAACTTCATCAGCATACTCAAAGCATCTGATATCCTTATATTCTTCAAATAAATCTTTAAAGTGATTCATTGTAATTACCCTCCTTCACTGTGATGATCTTATTATTAAAGTTAAAGTTTTTAATGTCATCAAAGGCTTTAACTTTTACCTTCAATTTGATTGGTCTCGCTAACATTTTGCACTTCAAGACTACTGTTTTTCCCATATTTATCGCTAAGGTAAATTGAGTCAACGGTGAGTTTATCAAGCGCTGAATACCCTGCTTCACCATAATTCTTAACCGTAGGAAGAACACTATTCGTCATTTTAATGAAATTATATGTGGCTTCAGTTAGCTCAGATCCGTCAAATTTCTTGCATATGGCGGCCGCTGTGGAGAGATAAGAGCATATCTCTATAAGATTGGACTGCTCCCTCATGTTAAGATTGTCATAGTTATTAACAGCTTTATTAAAAATTTCAACCTCATTCTCTTTAAGCTGACTCTTAAAGAGTTTTATATTCCCATTTAGCGTGGACTTTACGGAGACAGTCTCCAAAACTTTAATTGAATCCTCAAGGGAGTGCAAATTATTATTTTTAACTCTATCCTCACCCAAAAGCTCGTCTAAGTAAGCGTTAAGATCTTTTTTGCTCTTTGAAGCGACTTTATTATCATGCACAAATTTTTTGATGAGTGAATAATCTTTATAAGTTAGACTAATGCGATTTTCAGAATTCTCTCTACCATTGATGAGACATGCGAGAAATTTTTGTCCAGCATCAGTTTTAAGGATTCTATCCTCATATACATCATGCTCATAAACAAAGTCCCCTTCCTTATGATTAAAGTGGCGCAAGGTAAGTGTCATTCCTGGAAGAACACATAATAAAATGAAAAGAGTTATGGAAGGGGCAGCGATGTAGATATTGGAAATTCCTGATAGAATAAGTATTATTGGAATAATGGTAAAAAATAACCCCCACATTGCTGGAATAATTATTGCTCCCTTATCAAGTCTTGTTACAGTTAGCTTGTCCCCAATATATCCAGACTTTAACTTTGAATATTCATATTCTTTCTTTAGCTCAATCCAACCATATAATGATTCATTAAAGTCATTAATCATAATTGTTTATCCCAATTCTATTACTTTTACATATGAATAATTATATGTTAATTGAAGATTTATGTCAATCAACGGGCTCCAGCTCCTGCATCTCAAGAAACCAATCAATCGGCATCAAACTTCCCCCCGCAATCAATTCATCATACTCTTTTCGGTAAAGGATCATTTTTAATAAATTATTGGAGAGGAGAACATATTCATCCCAATTCAATTCACGATTGCGCGAGGTTAAGTTTTCCATAAAAATATTAACAACAAAATTTATCGTCGTCCTTGAAGAACCCCTAAACGTAAAATAAAGAAAATAATTCATAAAAGTATCCTGATTAAAAATATTAGTATATTGAGTATTGATGAATTGTCCCCTTTCATTGAAGGGCTTGAAGAATTCAATAACTTTCTCCGACTCCTCAACATTTGAATAATTATCTAGAAAATATTTAGCAAACTCTCTACTGATGGCATTATTGATAATGGCCCCGTCATTCTTAACTCCAGAGAAGCGATAGCATAATTCTTCAAGCCCTCTAAGACAATAACTGAATTTAATTATCTTTTCAGAGTGCCTGTAAAGTGATTCTAGAATTAGTGGGGTTATCAATGTTACAATATTCTCTTCCGAATAATAATTTAAAAGAAGAATGTGAAAGCCAGTGCTAAAATATGGGCTTGAAATTTCATTGAGCACCTCTACAATCTCTTTAGCGGCGTCACATTCAACATAATAACTATCATAAACACTTGGATTATGACATCCCTTCAAAGACCTTTCCGCATCACCAGAATAAAGCTTGTATGATTGGTCTTGAAGTTGAATGATGCTCGCTCCCGAATCAAGCGTAAAAATATTGATGACTTTTAAATTCTTAAGCTCTTTAATGTCATTTAATATACTATTCTCAACAGAACTTTTTCCCTTGATTGAGATAAAATTTTTGAGAGCCTCCGTAGCCTTTAGTGGATCACAGTTATTCACCGTTTCAATCTCCATCGAGCCAAAATATATTTTATGTAGTAGCCCAACAATATTATCCTGATATTCCTTGAACGTGTTGAGGATCTCCTGAAAAGAGTCGCTCGAGAATTTTTCAAGTAATGACTCTGCATTTAAAGGGTGACCATCGAAGACCATTGATTCTTTGATTGAGTATAGCTTAAGAGTTTTAAGAAAGTAGAATATTTTTAATTGGTTGAAGTATTTCAGCTTTCGTTTATCATCATGTTTACTAATTTTGTAAAATTGCTGATAGAAGGTGATGGTGTCACTGTTAAGGTTAACCATGAACATTTTAGTGTATTTTATTTGGTCACCGATGACATTGCTAATAAATGTTTCAAGTGAACTCCATTCAGCCTTGGTTAACTGCTTAGTATGGGGAGTGAAGTGTAGCGAATTCTCTTTCATAATTTTATCCTAATGATTTTAGAATTAATATTTTTATTATATATGAATCATTTTTTACTGTCAACTGTGAGAGGGCTAAGAGTGATTCTAAGACAATGCGCTATAATCATTATTTAAGTAACCTTATAGACGGTAATTTTTGCATTCTAAAGCATACTTTCATGAAAACACTGTTTCTCGATATATGACACAGTAACTGGATTTTTCTTTAAAAACATCTTCATAGTTTATCTCCTATTATTTGCTTTTCAACTCTAACTGCCACTGCATCGGCATGGACTCATCAAAATTTAAAATGACTTGAGAAAGTCTTACAAATCTAAGCACGTCATATTTCAAAGCAGCATCCCTAACAGTTGGATTTGTTTTAGTAAAGTAAAGATAATTTTTAAAATCCTTTAAAATAATATTATTCAATAACGGTGAAGTCCTCTTCACCATACTCCAATACACAAAGTCCATAATGATGTGATTACTACTATAATTCAATGGGATGTTTACCCCATACTCAAATTTCAACTGCGAGGCATCAAACTCCTCACCGTTTAATAATATCTCAGGAATGGATATAATATTAGGCTGAAAAGTTAGCTCATCCGCATAATAAAAATTTTTAAAGGCATGATTAGAATAACTTTCATAATCACTTGAGAAGTCTTTTAGAAACCTCTTAAAAGCGCCTCCACTTTCAAGTAAAATCTTGTAGGCCAAAAGCACTCCACCCACTCCCTTCACGCTTTGGTAATAAAGGGTTTTATCGTTTTCTAGACTAAATGTTTCAGCTGGAAGAGTGTAATTTATATGGGCTAACACGTTAACCAAATATTTTCCAAATCCTTGATCCACAATATAATCTATATACTCCATAAAAAGATGATTGGTCATTTTAGTGGCATCACAATTATTTTCAAGAGGTGCAGAGATATTTTCCTTAGCAATGGTGTTTTCAAATGGAGCAAAGTTACTCATTCCTGTGGATATGATAGCTATAATATCTTCGGAGGTGTGGGCGACTAACTCTCCGCTCAACAATTGAATTTTTTTAACTTTAAAGTGCTCTGACTCCTTCACAAACCACTCCATCGCTTCCTCTCCATCAACATAATAGGTGGTCTTAAACTCATCAGCAACAATCATGAAGTACATTTGTGAATCCCTTCCAGTGATATCATTGATGGAGATTTTTCTAGCTTCACAAACGGCTATGGGTCTGTACTTATTAATATCTTCAGGTTTACTATTAAGGATATTTTTCTTCAAATTCTCAGAGCTTTTAAAAATTTTAAAGTCTTCATCAAAGTGCTCATTGAATGCTTCGATGCAGGTATCGGCGGTATCAGTGACAACGGTGGTGGCTAGAGTGTAATATTTTTTGATGGTGTTATAAAAATATTCGTCATTGTTGAAGAATCGGTTGTTATCATTCTTACTTGAAAAGTTATGAAGGGTGGCTAGCCGTTCATCCGAGTATGGGGTTTGGCATATATTATTGAGGAGAAAAAAGTATTTTATTTTAAGTTTAGTTAAGTCATCAGGGTTATTTTTAGCACTTTTATGTAGCTCTATAAATTCACTGTTTCGAGCATTGTGAACATTAATTAATAGTCTATTACATTTATATAAATCTATTAACTGGTCTAACTCTTCATTATGGTTAATCACAGTTTTCATATTGCTTTCCTAACTTTTTACTCCATTTAAATCTAATTTTATGATAGTCTTATTTATTTTTATAGTTCAATCTGCCACTCAAGCGGCATGTTGAAGTTGAAGCGTCCATTGTATATATTACAATAGGACTAAGTGTTGTGATTTGCAATACTTGCAACACTAACACTATTAATCCTGACTGCCCCATGGGTCCCTGCGCTCGACTTACCTTCAAGCCCGTCCACTACTATCGTTCGGTCACCAGGACCGGTAGCGGAGCCACTACTCTTTAAAGCGGGTAAACACCTCCCCCGCATACTATTACTAACCTTATTTTTAAACCTCTTAGGGCTTTTAGGAGTGGGCCCATTCTTCGACCTGTCCCTACCCGGGTACTTAAGACTATTACGAGTCACCGGTGATAATTGCGGTGATACCGCAACATACCCACTTGACCTACGCCTTGTTACAACCATTTTTGAGAGTGTAACCACGAAGCGCTTAGCAATATTACCCGTGGCATTCACATCACGATCCTCCACCACACCACAAGACGGGCAAACTATAGTGTGGTAATCCATAAACAATACCTGTTGACCCGGTGGGCACAGGTAACACCACTGGCTCGTCATGGAAGGGTTAACCTTAAAAACCCTTGAACCATTAAGTTCAACAAAGTGCTCGATCCACTTGACCAGTTCCCCACGATTCCAACGGCCATTCGCCATGGTATTCCTCACCCATGACAAATCCTCGAAAACGACCACACTATTATCATACTGTTTAGCTATTTGGGCAATCTCACCCGCGGAAATAATAGCAAGTTCACGCTTTTTGCGGGCAGCTGCCCGCCTATGAAATGACGACTCCTCAAAACGCTCCCGCTTGTACAAGTACTTTTTCTGTGATTCGCTAGCACTTACCGAGTTAGCTAGTGAGTGCACCCTCCTGCTAAGGGTTGTGGTGTAAACAATGTTACCCGTGGACACCTTGTAAACACCAACGGTAGCATAGTTGGTAATACCAACGTCCACACTGACAATGTAATCACTACTAATATCTGCAAAAGTGTAGGGGTAGACTGCGGTGAAATCAAAGC
>JAOYMY020576819.1:0-11631 GCA_025802475.2 Pernis celebensis
GACTCCAGATTTTCCAGTTTCTTGATTGTAATGATACTTAGCCATCGTGCCCTCCAAATTAATGATTACTTTTACTTATAATTTTATTATCGTTATAATAATTTTCTATAGAAAAACTTTTAAATAATTTTAAAATAAAGGAGTAAGTTAATGAGTAAATTCCATTTAACAAGCACGGGGTCAAAACGCTGCGCCGCAAATAAAAAGCCATGCCCGATCGGTGGGGACCACTATGATACCATTAGAGATGCGGAAAGGGGATTCCGTGATAAAATGACAAGTAAGCACGGAACAACAGCCACTCTAACAAAGAATAAAGAAGGCGCCACAGCAAGCCCCGATAGCGAGACAAAGTCTTGGTGTAACGAGGCACGGCGCTTCGGTTTTAATCTTCCCCCACTACCAAACGAGGCCACCCAGGAGGACCTAAACAAGATCTACCAATCTGAAGGATATCGGAGTTTAATGGCAGTACCTGAATACACCGAGAGAGTTCGTAACCTAGAAATAAGACAGGGGGTCTCTCGTGGACTATTCCGTATGCAGCAATCACTGCCCACTCCCACATTTGATAGCAGTGAACCCCGTATAGGTGAAAAAGGATTGAAGGCCGCCCCTCCAGGGTGGAATATAAAGCAAGGGCACAGGGGTGTAATTTACTGGGAAAATGATAAAGGGCATACCATAACTAAATTTGGGGATAATCTGCAAAAGCGAATACGATTTGGAAGTGAAGATTTTATGCCACTTCCAGCAACCGATGAGGAAATTGACGCCTGGGCCAATAAAGAATTAAACTGACTTTTCATCTCCCCATAGCCCCTCAAAATATATCTCAATGTTCTATAGAAACTTTTATAAATATATTTTAAGGGGTTGTTAAGTATGGCTAATTATCACATTAATCCTAAAACGGGAAAAATAAGTCTATGCAAGGCAACAATTAAATGCAGATACGGAAGTCCTGAGGAACATTACGATTCTGTAAAAGAGGCGCAAGAATTTATTGAAAAATACGAGAATGAAAATAATAAACTTTTTGCCACAAATAAAAAAATTATTCATTCGCCCTTAAATAATGTTGACAAATTATTTGCATATAATGACCACTACCATTCCTTTAGTGGGGAGTTAACTGATGATGAGTATAGAGCAATGCAGTATTACACCTCTCACGGAAGCGCCTTCATCAATGATTATTTAAACAGTGGGAAGGCCGAAGATTTGGAACAGGCTGCAAGCTTTGATAATTTTATAAAAGGAATTGACTCATTCATCGAAAAAGCGCCAAAGTACGAAAAAAGAGTATATAGAGGAATTGACGCTGACCAGGCCGTAAGATTTTTAAATGGTGAATATGAAATTGGTAAAGTGATTAATTTTAAAGGGTATGTATCTTCTACAATTGATCCACTCGTCGCCTTAAACTTTCACGGTGGAGACGGGGTAATTTTGATCATCGATACGGTGGAGGGGGCTCCTCCCCACACAACTGGAGTTTATGGTGGGGAAAGACCTCAAGATTTCGAGAGGGAAATAATTCTTCCTAGAAATAAAAATTATGAAATAACCCGCTCCTCCTTAGAATGTTTTAAGGATAAGGACAATAAAATTAAACATGTTAAAACTTATTATTTAAAGGATATAAATTAACGACTGTATTTTTAACTGTGAGGCTTTACAATGTTTTTTAAAAGAGCTTTGGGGAGTGAGGCATTATGCCTCACTCCCCAAAGTTTTAGATGATCAGTTCTGAATCACGAGGGATTCAATGCGCTGAAAGACAGTTTCCATGGTGCGCTCCCAAACCACATGCTTCCCCTCCGGGACTTCAGTCCACTGCGGAATATCCTCCGTCTTCATATCAAACATTAAGGTGAGGCGCTCATCAGCATTGGCCTTAGCCCCTTCAAGGGTGCGGTGATAGTACTCTTCATCTCCAAAAATATCTTCAATTTCATGGGTTAGCTTGAAAAAATCCATCATTTTATTACTCCATCTTTAGAGAAACACCCCGTTAGCATTTCGTTAAATATATTGTAGACATACTTTTAATAAAAGTCAATGGGTTAGTAAAATTTTGATATAATTATTTTAGTGGCTGTCACGGCCGCCTCCTCTTTGCTATCGAACCTCGGCCTCATGGCGAAGTAGAGCAAGTAACATTGGGCTTACAGTGAGACAATGCATGGTAAAAAATTCTTTCACTTTGAAGAAGACTTTATTATGCCGAGGATGATGAAGTTTTAATATTTAGTAAAGGTGAATTATTATGGTAAATAATGGAATGCGCTCTGAAGCGCTTGAACTAAAAAGAATACTCAATGAGAAATATGAACTTGAACTTAACTACACTTCAAGTTTACGAATCATTGAAGCGCTAAAAAATTCTAAAAACAATGGAGCAAAAAACACCCAACAAGAGAGAATAAAAAAGATCTTGAGGGGAGATCAATAGATTATAAGAATAAAAAGCTCATAAACGGCATTAGTGAATTAAAAAACTTTAACTCCCTAAAGAACAAAGAAAAAGTTATTTATTTTAATCTTGGATTACGAGAAATGCAAGAGAGGTTCAATCATATTGATGAGCAATCAATAATTAATGCTGGAGATCCCTATAATATTTTTCTTAAAAATTTTGATGTGACTTCATTCGAGACACTTGAAGATTTTATTAATCTTTCAGAGGATGAGCTTGAAAAATTATTGTCCACTGTTAATAAAATATTCTTCACTCCTACATTCTACAATTTAGCAGATGAAGAATTATTTATAGGTTTACTTAACGAGTTAAGTAAAGATAAGTATGTGGCAATTCTCAGTGATTCTGGAAATAATTTTATAAGTAAAATAACTTTTAACATTAACTATACATATAAAAAGAATTATGGGATTGATTGGCCTGATAGCGATAATTATTCATTCTTTAATCCTAAGAATGTTGATTACTTTGTTCTTGATGGGAGCAATCAAAAGCTAATTTTACAATTTTCTGAAACCGTTAAAAAATATGAGAAGCGAATGAAAAGACGGAGCTCTAAAAAATTAAAAAACACAGAACTTACTAAAAATTTAAGCACTTCATTTGAAAAAATTACAATTGGAATTGATGAGAATAGTGTTCCCGTCAATTGGATTCCCCCAAAATGTCCTCATATGCTCATTAGAGGTAATTTAGCGCATGATGAAAATAACATTATTGCCTCCGTAGAGGCGCATTGTCAACATTTTAATATCCCCTTTACCATTAATCATTATAATGGTGAAAGTGAATTTGATGAGTTAAAAAATTGGTGGAGTACCCGTATTAATCGAAGTGTAGAATCCAATAGCTACCAAAATGCTGATACTATTAATTTTATTATTGTTCCTGAAAATGAGGAACTTTGTAAAGATAAAATTTTTCAAAATATGTTAATCGCAGGACGAAGTATGGGAATTCATATTATTATGATTGAGGATAGAGATAATTTTAACGATGTAATTTTTTCTAAAATTAATGCTCACTTTGGCCTGAGAGTTTTGTTGGAGGACAACTACCCCGTAGGCACTTTTAAAAAGCTCATTCAACCTCTTCCAGATGATTTAGATTTTGTTCAAAATTCAGGATATTATAGCATTTTTGGACAATCTGGCGAGTTCACCCCGCTTACTGTGAAGTAATTCTATTAAGTAGTATAGCTCTTATCAAAATGTTCACCTATTAATCTCACTTCATTGACTTTCTAACAGTACTGATGTATATTTAACTTGTTCTTAAAAATTTGAATGCTTGAAAGGCATGAAGAAATGACTGTTGAAAACGTTACCCTCACCGCTGAAACAATGCGTGAGGTGGCCCTCCACTCTGAGCACGCCATCACTCCCGAGGTGGATGCAGTTATTCGTGAAGCGGCTCGAAATGGTAAGTTTGAAGTGGCAGTGAACGGTGAACTCATGAAGGAGACTGTTCAGGCTCTTATGCACCGCGGCTTCACGGTGGAGCACATTCGTAATGGGAGCAAGGACTTCAACAGTGTTCGTAAGGAAACTCCCCGTTACACCATCGGATGGGTTTGACCATAACTTGCAATTTTAATATAATAATTAGACAATTACTATAGATTAGGATAATTATTATGAAGGCTGAATTGAAGGCGTATGCTCACCTGGACAATTACGAGGATATGGAGCCGGTGTGGGAGACACTATCTCCAGAAGCACAGGCTGAGTATGGTGGAGATATGACACAGTTCTTAGATCTTGTCGGCCGCCCACTTTCTGAAATTGAGCTTGTATGTGAGCTTGATACTAAGACTCATGAGGTGACTGTTAAGAAGGTTAACCTTCTTTAATTTTGAAGTTCCATTAGGCACTAGAAACTGATTCTCATAGACGCCCGCTATAGTTATTATTACTGCGTAACTATAGCGGGCGATTTTTATATTCTATAATATAATTATTCAAAAATACTGTTTCCGATATATGATACAGCCACTGTATTCTTTACAAATAAATATAAAAATACCATCCCTTAAAAAAGTAAAATTATGGTAAAATACTTTAATAATTATTATACGAAAGAATACTCGAATGGACAATAAAAAACTATACTATACTTATAAAATAGAGAGTTCTCTAGATGATAAATATTATATTGGAAGACATCAAACCAACCTCACCACCATAGAAGAGATGAAAAACGATGGCTATCATGGTTCAGGCGGAGTAAAGTTTAAAAACTGGTTTAATAAAATACCTGATCAAAGTATTATTAAAAGCATCATTAGCATCCATGAAAACTTACAGGAGTGTGCAGAAGCCGAAGAGAGACTCATCGGTGAGCTTTATAAAAAAGATGAGAATTGTAAAAATTCTCAAAAAGGTGGACTAGGGCTTAATTCTTACTTTCCAAAAGATATAATTAAAACTTGTCAAATTCACGGGAGCACTCTCCACTTAGGTAATTCCTGCAGAAAATGTACTGCACTAAAGCCAATTAAATATAAAAATTGTGAAGTTCATGGAGTGAGTACTTTTCAAAAGTTTAATTGTCTCACTTGTAAAAGCATTAATTTTAATAGACTTCTTGAGTGTCCTTTGCATGGTTTAAGCAATCATATATGGAGTAAATGTCAAAAATGTCTTAATAAAAAATTATATACGCTTCAGATATGTGCTAAGCATGACAAGAGTATTCATATGGGCGACACTTGTAAAAAATGCGTTCTTGAAGCTAATTATAGCTATAAAAACTGTTCTATTCATGGTATAGCAATTTTTATCGGTAATAGATGTAGACGCTGTATAAGTGTTAAAAGTGTTAATGAAAAAATCTGTGAAATTCATGGATTAAGTCTATATCTTGGTAATAAATGTTATAAATGTGCTGCCGCAAAAAGGGTGGACTCGGGAAGGTGCGATAAGCATGGACAAGTCAACTTTTTAGACGGTAAATGCAGTAATTGCTCAACCGAAGCGCTTGTAAGTATTAGATTTTGTGATAAACATGGCGAATCAAAGCATGTTGGAGGTAAATGCAAAAAGTGTATCTCAGATAAAATATGGAGTGTTCAAGAGTGTGAATTTCATGGATTGAGTAAGCACCGAAAAGGAAAGTGTGTTAAGTGCTCAGTTGCTGAAAGAAAGCCAATAAAGATAAACTAAATTCACTAAAAGAGTAATATTTAATTGTCAATTCTCCATTGTTGTTGTATAATAATTCTATACATATTTTATGAGAAAAGATGGAGTAGTTACAATTATGGCACAGATGCTATTTAGCCAAAACATTGATGAAAGCATTCATATGCTTGAAAGGCTTTTCAAGAACTTTGAGGCCACTGATGGTGATGATGAGGACCGCTTCGTGAGCATTCTCATTAGTAAACCTGGCGTGGGTAAATCAGCCACCATTTCTAAAATGGCTAAGAGAATGGGTTACAATCTCATTGACCTGAACCTGGCGTGCATTGAACCAACTGACATCATCGGACTTGGAGCTAGGGAAAAAGTTGGAGATAAATGGACCACCATGACCGCCCTACCCCAGTGGGCTGAGACTGCACTGGCTGGCAATTGCATTATCTTTGTGGACGAGTTCAACAACACTACACAGGATGTTATCTCAGGATTCCAGAAAATGTTCTCTGACTTTGTGATTGATGGCTTGAAGCTTCCCAAAACCACCCACATCATTGGTGCTTGCAACGCTCCCGGTAAGGATGCCATTTACGCTGCAAAGAAACTTTCCGGGGCCTTCCGTAGACGCCTCTGCATGATCCCCGTCAGTGATGACTTCAAATATATCATGAACAAGCACAATTTCGTTATGCCTCGACATATGCTTAAGCAGGACTTTGATGATATAGCCGCATATTGCGCCTACAATGAAATTTCCTCTGCCGTCATCGACAATATTTTCAACATTGTTAGCTATGATAACCTAACTGATATGGAAAAGGTTACATTAGTAAACGGTTTCGGGGAGGGAGCTTTCAAGTTTGCCAGAGATATGGAGTTATTCCCCTCAAGTGTTTTCGCTAGCGGCCGCAACCACGGTGATGAAAGCATGACTTATTCAGAGTGGAAGAAGAACCCCACGGACGATGTTTCCGAATACCAGCAAATCATTTGGGGTCAGGAGTCCATCACTAATAGTGTTTCATACTCACGCTCCAAAGGCTTCCTCGGAAAAATTATGAACAACAATGTTTACACTGCCCTCTACGATGTTCTCAAAGAGCAATTCCCAGCCGAGTATGAGCTCGACAACAAGAAGCTTCCCGAAAGCAGAAACAAGTGATAGACGCTTAAAACTCTTTTACTATTTACTATAATAATTGTGAGTAACTTGAGAGTATTTTTAAGAATTTTTCAAAATATAATGATTATACCTTAAGGAATAAGAATGGCTAAAAAAAAGAATTTTACATATGGTGAGTTATGGATGGACGATTGCTCTCCCGAAGGCAAACTTGGAAGGGGCGTCACCAGAGCTGATGTTGAAGATTTAACCACCAATGAGGCCTTTAGTCGGTGGATAAAAAGTAACGGTTATCAGGTTTACCTTGACTATGAAATGAATGGACTAGCTTATACTGCTCCAAATGAAAAGAGAATTTACCTCAACGGTAACTATAAGCCAGATGTTGTTGAATCCTTTCTAAAGCATGAGCTTGGGCACCTAATGCTCTTTGACGTTAACCTCTTCACCACAATCAAGCCCAACACCTTAAGGTCAGTTATTTGTAAAGAGATATACACTCCACAAAATGTTGTTGACTACGGTATGGAGCAGTTATTTTACGCTGAGAATGTTATTCAGGATATCATTATTGAAACTGTAAGTAATGGGAAATGTGTCTGTGCTGCTCTACTCCAGGAGGTGGGAGCCAACGGGGGAGTCAAGCACCTTCCTGAGCTTGAGAGCGCCTCACTCATAGCAAAAGAGGTGTGCTCCAATATTCTTGTGAAGAGGGAGATGTGGCAGAAACCGCAGAGTGACCCCAACCTTCTAAAAGAACTTCTTGAATCTCTACTTGAAGAGCTTGAAGGAGATACTAAAGATATCAAGGAAGAGTTTGAAAAAACTAAGTCTTCCTCAACCTTCGAAAATGATCTAAATTACAAAGTCAAGAGTAAAATTAGAAAGAAAAGCATTCTTAAAGAGAGGCTTAAGGAAAAGGCTAAAAAGCTTGAAGACTCATCAAAGATTGATGAAATGATCGATAAAATTGAGGATGAATTAGCGACACTTCAGGATGAGTTGGTCAAGGTTCCCGAGAAGGCCGAGCGAGCTAAACAGCGTGCTCTCGACTCACTTAATGAAAAAATTAATGAAAATAATGAGCTTAAGAAAAAACTTGAGGAGGCGCTTGAAGAATTGAAGGAGTCCATGGCTACTAATGAACAAGCTGACAGGGGAGACTCCTCCAAAGATAAAAGTGGAGGAGGAGACTCTACCAGTGGTGACGGTGAATCTTCAGGAAGCTCTAGCAGTGGTGAAAATGAGGGGCGGGGCGATGGCCCCGCCGGTGGTAAAAATGATGGAGATAATTCCAGTAACAGCTCTGGAGACGCTAACTCTGAGTCTAATGGAATGAATCCTCCAACTGGTGACATTTCCTCAAATCTTACTGACCATAAAATAAGTGAAAATTCAAGCGGAACTGGCGGCCATTCATTTGACTGTGGCTTACCCATTCGTAAAACTGTTGATAGGGAGAGGAGTGCCAATATTAATCCCCTCACCACCATTAACTCAACAGTCAAATCACGCCGTAAGGTGATCGAGCTTGATAATGATGGGATTGACGCTAGAGGGCGTAACTCCAAAACATTTGAGAAGGAGTCAACATACTTCAAGTCAAATAAGAAGGAGTTTAATGAGGCAGATATGCTTAAGGGCAGGCGTAAAATGTATAGCTCCGGAGTGAATGTTCTTGTTGGACTTGATGTTAGCGGCTCCATGTCGGCGGAGTGGACCTCCATGTTTAAGAAAATTTCAGACTTCTTAGAAAATCTATCCATCGAGCTAGATATTGATAGAATAGTCTACTTCACCTACAACACTAAGGTTAAGGAGGTTTCTGAAAACATCGGTGAGCTTCGACTTGTGGCAGGGGGTGGAAATGCTTTCGGCTATGTTTACCAAAACCTTATCGAGGTTGCTCCGCTTAAAGAGAAGAATGAAATAATTCTCATAACGGACTGTGGAGATAATTTAGGTTTTCCACTTAATAGCGTGTGTGAAGTTTCATATGATGGCGCTCAAGTGGAGAATCATATATCTGTGATTGACACTAATAGTTGGGGCTTTTATGATAAGAACGGCTTTGATGAAACGGATTGGAGCCTACATTCCATGAAGGATTCTAAGGTTTTTGAAGAGGTCAAGGGAAACATTGAGAAGCTTATCGAGGGGTGATGGAGGTGAGTAAAATAAGAGGGGCTATGAAGGTTGCTAATTCTTTAAAGGAGAGTACTAAAGGTCATGTATATAATATTGGTGAAAATATAGCTGCCATTCAAAACGGCTTTAATGAGGCTTATAAACTCACTGAACACCATATGTTCATTAAAAGTTTAAGCGATGACTTTCATAACTCCCCCTTCAAGAATGAATTTTCTAAAATTCCCAATAATATCCAATTGGGCGGTAATAGAGAAGACTCACTGACTCATGATGACTATATAGTGTTGTTGAAAAAACTTAGCAGTTTAAATGAAGAGTTACTTAATGAATTATGGAAGAATTATGCTAATATTACAATTCTTCAAATGATACAATCATCATATTCTACAGAGTTAGCTAGCTTTCCTCTTAGAGAATTATATGATGCAGTGAACAAACGGGGTGGAGTAGAGGCAGTTAAAGAGCTCATTAAAGTTAAAATATTATTGGATGAATTTTTATTACATCCTCAAAAGGGACAAGTAATAAATGATCGTATAAATAGAGCTCTTCATAATAAAATCAATAAAATATCCGATGAATTGAATAAAGTATTTGAGTATTGTTTAAAGTCAACAGGGAATACCCTAACTTTTAAAGATGAACTATTAATTTTTGAAGCAATTCTAAGACAAACAATCAATGAGTTTCATAAAGAGTTAAAATTTAAAATTAATAATGCTAGCTTAATTAATATGGAGGAAATTTACAAAAAATTAGATTGCACCTCCCAAATAACTGAAGAATTTGTAAGTAAAATGATTGAAGAGTTTGACAATGGAGTTGTCAATAAGTCTTTTGATTTTTCAATTTATGCTAAATTCTATCAATCATTAAAGGTTAAGGAGCTGTTTAATGGAATGGGGGCCGTTATTACATTAACTAAGGATGGACTACCATATTGTAAAGGGGCTAATATTAATTCTCGAAATTTTTACAACGCCATTGGTTCCATAGGGGAGGAGTTTAATGACGTCGGAAAATTATGTTTGTTTAATCGAGAGTTATTACAAGAGTACGAAAAAGATGGTCCATTAACAGTAAACTCTTTAAAAAATCCGAAGTTTAATTGCTGGCATCCTTATAATAATATTAAGAATGTTCTTCCTAATTTTTGGAATAAAATTTATTATAACTCCTCTAATCTTAATGATTTTAAAAAGCAGGTAAAAATTCTCGATGAAGGATTAATTATACTTCATCAAAAATTAGATGAATATATCGAAAATAATAATTTTAATTATGCCAGTGGCGGCATTGTTGAGCGGTCTCTCCTTTATCTTAACCTTCATGTAATGGTGGAGTTAATAGCTGAAAATTATACTAAAAAGAATATTTTTCAAGCGATGGATATTTTTGGTGATGAGGCAGCAAAAATCACTGTTACTTCGTGTTTTAAACAATCAACGATTATTGATATATAATGTAACAAATTGATAACAATTGCAATAAAGACAAAAATAATTATTATCCTATTAAGACTTGTTATAATAATCAAGTAAAAAATTTCTAGGGATGGTGAAAAATGCAACTAACTGAACGTAACATCATGCTAACAAGCCACCCAGATTATAACAAGATACTAGACCTATGCCACCTTAGCAAGAATCTTTATAATGCCGCACTCTATGACAGGAGACAACACTATTTCAAAACTGGAGACAGCAAAACTTATGGTGAACAGAAGAAGGATTTCAAAACTAATCCTGATTATAAGGCATTACCAAGGAAAATAAGTGCTTGCGTTCTAGAACAAGTTGACGAGTCATTTAAATCATTCTTTGCAATATTAAAACTAAAACAACAAGCTAAGTATACAGCACAAGTTAAACTACCGGGTTATAAACCAAAGGACGGGTATAACCTACTCCGCGTCCCCAAAGACGCGATAAGTAAAAAGGTCATACAAGTTTCCCCTGGAGTCTACGAGCATACCATAGCAGCCACTAGTATTAACCTTAAAGTCTACTCAAGACACCAAAGACTTGATGGGGTTAGGTTTATACCCAAGGGTAACCACATAATTATAGAGAAAATTTATACTGTTAAAGAAAAAGACTTAAAACCCCTCAATAATAGGGAGGCTAGTCTTGACCCTGGAGTTAATCAATTGGCCATCTTTAGTAATGTGGCGCAATCACTATTGGTGAACATGAGACCTGTCAAGTCCATTAACCAGTATTATAATAGCCGGTTGGCTGGGTTAAAGAGCGAGTTACCAAAGGGGGTGAAAAGTAGTAAAAAGATAAAAGAGTTACACTTGAAAAGACAAAACAAGTTGGACTGGGAATTACACGCTATTGCTAATCACATAATAGCCTACTTAACGAACAACAATATTACAAGACTTACGGTTGGTCATAATGTTGGGTGGAAAACAAGAGCTGGTATGGGCAAACGCAATAATCAAAACTTTGTGATGATTCCATTTACCAAGTTATTTAACCTGTTGAAGTATAAGTGTGAACTTGAGGGTATTACCATGGTTATTACGGAGGAGTCCTATACGAGTCAGGGGAGTTTCCTTGATAAGGATCTGATTCCAAAGTATAAAAAGGGTAGTAAAGTGGTGAAGAATTTCAGTGGTAAGCGCGTCAAGCGTGGTTTATATAAGGATTCACTTGGCCGTAAATTAAATGCTGACATTAACGGTAGTGGTAATATTATGAGAAAGGTAGTCCCTGATGCCATAG
>JAOYMY020585151.1:0-11629 GCA_025802475.2 Pernis celebensis
GATGGTGATCAGCTGCGCCTGGTCCATCAGGGCGACGACAGTGTGCTCAAGCAGATCGCCGAAAGTTGGAGCGCCGGCCCCGTTTCATGGCCTCAAGCCCTAGTGCTGTCCATTTTCCAGATACCGTTCGCGTCCGTGTGCCCGAAGATTTCGCTGGGACCGTCGAGGTACTTGATCTTCCCGTCTTCCATGTAGTAGTTGCCGAAACCAGGACGGCTCTCGGTCTTCTCCCATCCGTAGATCGACGGGACGTTCCGGGGCTGCTGGTAGACCACGGAGTATCGGTACGTCCCCCTCGGGTCATTCAGCCCCGGAACGTCCTTGGTACACCCGTAGGACGTTTCGTACGGAGTCCTGGTCGGGTTCGGGCCGACAGGAGTCATGCTCACCTTGCCCGCAGCATCGGCAGTCTTGATCTTGTTGGCGACGCCGTTGAAGGAGGCGTTGCACTGAGCCTCGGACGAGAACGGATACGAGTGAGTGTATGTCGTGCTCCACAACTTGGACAGGTAGATCGCGTCCGACTTGTTCAACTCGAACGGGTTGATGCCGTGCGTCGTCTTCTGGTCTCCGCTCGTCACGGCCTTTGACCCGTCGTACTTCACGATCGCATCCCAACCCGTATCGTCCGCGTTGCATCCGACATCGTCAGTGGCGATCGTCGTGATGTTGGTCGCTCCGTTCTTGATCGCCAGATCTACGAACGCCTTCACCTCCTTGACGCACTCACCCTTTGTCGGCTTCGGAGTGGTGATGTGAAGATACATGGGTCTCGTGTCGTCGGTCGCGGCTCCAGATGTGCTCGACAGCGCCGTGAAGCCGACACCTGATGCGAGCACCGACATTGCGAGGGCGATGGACTTCTTCATGGGTTCTTCCTTTCATCGAGCAGACTGCGATCTCTCGTGTGTCGTAGTCCTGCAAGTCCGACTCTATCGTGGAGACCGTGCTGTCAGTGAAGTGTTCGCACGGCTCTCGTTTGACACACCGATCCCATGATGATAGTATTGAGTCATCAAGCAAGCAGAAGACCTACCAGGAAGGAGCGGAGACATGGGATTTCGTTTTCAGCGCCGCATCCGACTCGGTGGCCACGTCTACCTCAATCTCAGCAAGGGGATGCCGTCGCTCTCCCTGCGAGCGGGTAACGTCACAGTCAACAGCAAGCGCGGCGTCAGCGTCCGCACTGGGATCAAGGGTCTGTCCTGGCGCTCCTGACGCCTGAGACACCGAACAGCCAGCACGAGAGAGTGAGCATCGAGATGGACAAGCGCAACGAGTACGACAAGGCCGTCACCGAGGCCAACAAGATCAAGGCGAAGGCTGCCGGGATCAACATGGACAACGACGAAGAGGTCATGCTCGCCGACTTCGTGTTCCGCAAGATGGAAGGCGAGGTCGCCAAGAACCTCGTCTACCGCTTCACCGATCTCAACGTCGCCATCGACCCGGAGATCGAGTCCGAGTACATGCGGGGCCAGGTCGAACTGATCTGCTTCGCTCTCGACATTCCGACCCTGGGAGTCAACAAGTTCACCGTCGCCAAGGTGCTCTACAAGATCGGTGACTCCCTCGCCATGGAATCGTCCAGCAACATCACGTTCCAAGAGTTCGTCGAATCTCAGATCGCCTGACCAGCAAGATCACGTCTCAGCAACACCGAACCGAAAGAAGAGAGACCATGCCCAACACGCTCATCAAGATGCCGACCGAGATCACCATTCCGGTGTCCCTCACGTACGCGGAGTTCCAGGTGTTCAAGAACACGGTCAAGGAAGTCCTCAAGCGCCCCATCACTACAAGCGAACAGAACACGATGGGCATGCACAAGGCGATCGTCGATGCGTTCGACGCCGAACTCGCGCGACAGATGACGCCCGAACCGACCGAACCTGGCTCGGCAGTCAAGGCTCACCTCGAAGGTGGAGACGAGCGTATCTTCGTCCTGACCAATGACCGCGCGGGCAACAACGTCTGGCTCGACCCCCGGAGCGGCGAGTCCGTGTCGTGGGAGCATCTGCTCATCACGTCCTGGTCCGTCGAGACGGTTTTCGACCCCTCGAACGCCTGACGGGCATCCACCGAACGCCCGGACGGGTCTCAACACTTGTCCGGGCGTTCGGTGCATCGCACAGCACAGCGACGACGAAAGGCACAGCCATGCACGATGACAGCAGCGTAAGCACAAGCGAGGACGGCATGAGGAAGCAGGCAGACGCAGGAACGGCCACGGAGGGCGTCACGGGGTTTGACGGCACACTGAGCAACACCGACGCCCGAGAGGCCGCAGAACCGCTCCAAGGGGTGTCGGAGAGGCCCGAGGACGCCCGTCGCGCGCTCACGCGGCACACGACGACGCTCCCGAGCGGTCAGAAGGTGGCCTACGACATGATCGCGGGGCAGCGTGTCGCGACCTACGACAACGGTGGAGAGTCATTCGACCGTTACACGGCGATCTACCTCGACGAGCAGGAGACGCCGACGCTGTACGCCGCTCGTGGCATGAGCGAGCGCCCGATGCAGCCGCACGGGTTCGGACAGTACGTGCAGGCAGAGCCGGGTGACCACCTCGGAAAGCAGATTGCCTATGACGACCTGCCGGACGAGTGCAAGCGCGTCGTCCTCGCGGACTGCGAAGAAGCGCAGAAGTGGCTCTCCGAGCACGACGAGTGACCGTAGACGACTCGCGCCTAATCTCGTCCCGAAAGCACGTAACGCGAGAAGGAGCAGACCATGCCAGGAAACGACACTGTTCGATGCAAGACGCCGCAGAAGTGTGGCGTCACGACGCACAAGCGAGGTTCGCAGGCCGCCCTCCTGTGTGGGATGGGATCGGGCAGTCTCAAGGCGTCGGGTGAGCGGAGCGCGGCTCGCAAGGCGAAGAAGGCCGGTGAATCGCTTCCCACGTCCAAGAAGGGGATCAACGGCACGGAGAGCACATACCCGCGTTCTCATGCGAGGGTTGGCAGCGAGGTCATCGACTGCGACGTGATCGAACGTCAGAACGTGGCGATGTACTTCAAAAACGGGGGAGCGGCAGAACCTAACCAGTATACGGTCGTCTACCTCGACGGGCCACGCAAGGCGGAGGACACACGACAGGCCGACGTGATGCGCGAGGACGCCCCGCGTGACCTCGACGTCGTGGCAGAAGCGCAACCCGGCACTCACCTGGGTCAGCCGATCACCTTCGACGATCTGCCGGAAGACATGCAGGAGAAGGTGGCGAAGAACTGCCGCGACACCACGGAGTACGCCGAGCGTCGGGCGAAGCGAGAGACGCCGGAGTACGGTGGGTACAAGGGCAACATGAAGATGGACCGCGACACGTACGAGGGTCTGTCCGAGAAGGTTCGAGACGCCGAGTTGCGGGTCAACTTCAAGCGTTCCCTGGCCGGTCTTCCCTCGATCAGGGATGCGTACCGCAGTGGTGATTTTGCCCGATCCGAAGGGGTGAAGGATCTGGACACGCGGTTCCAGTATGACCTGCTCCACGCGTCCGGCGGCAGGAACGCCCTCTACGACAGAGACCTCGACGACAGCCACATCTCGACGGCGCTTCGCACGATGATCCCCGAGTTGTGACGAGCCGTTGCCAGATGTGGATCAGGTTACCTAGAGTGATTCGCCGCACCGTGACCAGTAGGTGAGAGAACCACATGAGAGTGCCCCGGACATGTCGAGCATCCGGGGCACTCTCATGTCCGGTGGAACCTGCATTCCCTCAAATGTTTGACACTCACGTAAGTCCGTGCTAGTATTGAGACATCAACACAGCACGAACGACACGAAAGAGAGTCACCAAGATGCTCACCTTCACCGCGAAGAACCAGACCACGTCCCTCCGCAACGCCCTGTACTCGTCGCTCAAGTTCGTCGACGCCAAGGACTTGCAGGTCACCCTCCAGGGTGTGAACTTCCGCCGCAACGGTGACAACCTCGTCATCACGGCGACCGACCGCTACCGCCTGGTCGAGACGACGATCCCCGGCAAGTTCTCCAACGACGAGGAACTGGACGTCACGTTCTCGAACGCCTTCGCCAAGGAAGTCCTCGGCATGTTCAAGGGGGACACCATCAAGGCAGAGACGCTGAGCCTCAAGTTCACCAGGACCAAGGTCACGGTCAAGATCGGCAAGGACAGCAGTGAGTACGCCACGTCCTTCGCTTGCATCAAGGGCGACTACCCCAAGGTTGGCAAGTCCCTGTTCGCTCCGTTCGAGAAGCGTGAGAAGAAGGGGCCGATGGACAACGGAGCCGATGCCTTCCGCGTCAACCCCAAGTTCATGCGCGACATGATGGACGTGTTCATCAAGTGGGGATGCACCGAGTCGGTCGTGCAGATCATCTCGGTCAACCGCCCGGTGTTCACCGAGTTCGACGGTGGCTTCGAGGACTCGTGCCACGTTCGGATGCTGCTCATGCCGATGCGTTTCTGACGCTCGACCGTCACACGACGCCCGCCAGGTCTATCCGACTCGGCGGGCGTCGTGCTGTTTGCTTGACACTATAGGCACCAGATGATAGTATTAGATCATCGAAGCAACCGATTGAAGGAGCAGGAGCCATGAACGCGAACACCAACGACGCCCCCGAGTGCGAGGTCTGCGTCAACGAGGTCTCGAAGGACGAAGTGGCCGTGAGCCTCGAAGAGCGCGACCAGGTTCTCTGCGCCCACTGTGGAGATTTCGAGGTCTGACCGGACTCTCGACTCACCAGCCCGTACCTAACCCAGGAGGAATCATGTCCGAACAGCAGGCCGAACCCACCGTCCGCACCTACAGCGTCGTGAACAGGAACGGCACGGCGATGCCGGAGTCCACCCTCTGCGCCGACTGCCACAGCGAGGAGCGACTGCGCCTCAACTCGGAGAGCATCGCTCGCGCTGCTGACGACTGTGACGATCCGACCAACTGGAAGAACACCACGGACAACGACGAGGCACCGTGCTCGAACTGCGGCGCAGGTGAGTGGGTCGAGTGCAAGAACCACGGATGGGTGCAGCGCGTTCTCGATGACGAGACGGGGACTGACGAGGCCGGCCCATTCGAGCGTGACGCCGACGCTCTCTCGTGCCAGTGTCCGACGAGCGGCATCCTGCCCTGGGATTGAACTTCGGGTTTCACTCGCATGACGAAAGGATCAGTGGTGCAGCCATTGAAGGACAGCGCGCTCGTCTCGAACCGTGGAGCCGAGTCGGAGATCGAGTTCCGATCCAGTTTTCACACGAAAACTCTGGCGTTCGTCGGCGTCTCGTACGCGGACAAGCCGAGGCATCGCCGGATCGCCCTTCACGACGCCGATAGCCGAGAGGCCCGCGAGCGGATGAAGCGTGACGCCGAGATTGGTCTCGTCTACGTTGTTTGGAGCTACGGGAACCCTATCGCGTGGGTCAACGCCGACGGCGAGGCGTGTGTCGTCAGGACATGGGTCTCGTCCGGGGTGACGCGACACCAGAATGTCGTGGGGCGATTGCTCGGCGCGTGACGGTGGGCTATGTTCTGCGTTCGTCTTGACATATCGTTTCCACTTGTGTTATGTTTAGAGCATCGAACAACGACGAACGGAAGGCAAGGCCATGATGCACAGCCAGAGCAGCACGCGGGTCACGAACGGGACGGCGGGGTCGTCGATCATCGCTCGCGAGGACTTTCACACCAGCGGTGATAACTTCGTCGGCATCTCGTACGCCGACAAGCCCCGTCACTACCTCGACTACGGTAACCACGAGGAGGCGGACGCGGAGCGCGCGAAGCGTGATGCTGAGATCGGCGTCGTCTACGTGATCTGGAGTTACAACACGCCCATCGCCTGGATCAACGCGAAGGGTGAGAAGTACCTCGTCGAGGCCAAGTACTCTGCGACGACGAGCCGCCAGCAGGGCATCGTCCGCCGAGCGTTCGGCTCGATCTGAGTTCACACGAGAGGCCCGCGCACCAGATGATCGGTGCGCGGGCCTCTCGTCATGTTTGACACAAGGCTAGGTCTCGTGCTAGTATTGAGTCATTCAAGCAGCAAGCGAGTGAAAGGCTCAGTGCCATGAAGATCAACCAGAAGTACAAGGCGACCGACATCTCCCTCCGCATCTCGGTCGAGAACATCGCCCGCTGGGGAGTCAAGGACAGCAGCGGCCGCTACGTCTCCATGGAGTACGGCACCTACGATCAGGCCAGGGTCGTGAAGGAGCAGAACCTTCCGGCGACCATCGTCCCGGTGATGGGACTCGAACAGGGTCTCGACGCTGCCGAGTTCCACCTGATCGCCCGTGAGGTGAAGCGCGAGGTCATCAACCTCTTGGGGAAGAACGCTCAGACCCTGTACTCCAACTACAACAGCGGCGCGATCACGGTCGAGGAACTGGAGGTCCCCTTCGCCCCGATGCCGCTCGACCAGAACCGCAACGTGATCGTCAAGATCACGTCCGCGACCATCACCATCGTCAATCCCTAACCGCAGCACGACGAAACTCCCGACGAAAGGCACGAGACATGTCCGACAAGACGTATGCCATCACCAAGCCGACGAACCGTGACGGCACCGAACACGAGATCATCGCCACAGGTTCCTTCGACAAGATGCTGAACAAGATGCAGCGCGACGGTGGCAGGTTCCTCGAACTGCACGAGACCCGCACTGGACCGTACGGCGAGACGATCCTCGTCAACAAGGTGGCAAGCAACTACGTCGATGCGGAGCGCACGTCCGTCGAGTAGGTCATCTAGCAGACACACGAGAGGCCCGGAGAATCAAACTCTCCGGGCCTCTCGTGTTCGGCGCTCGTCATCCTGCAACGGTCACCAGATCGTCCTCTACGCGGAGGACGCGCATGTTGACGGCGTGAGCATCGGCGCACGACAGACGACGGCACACGTCGTCGCTGGCGAGCAGTACCGACCGCTTCGCCGGGTACACGTCGGTTCCGTTGCCACGAATGTCGTCCTCGTGCCGCTTGTGCGCGAGGACGCTGCGAAGGTGATACGTGGCGTCCTCGAACGTGCCCCGGTTGCTGTCGTCATCACAGCGGCAGTGGACATCGTCGAACACGAGCACCTTGCCATCGTCCGCGAGACGGTCGAGGACTCGGTTCACGTCCATCCGGTCGTACGTCGCGTCGCTCTTGTCACCACCGAGAATCATGTTCTCGATCTCGGCGTCTTTCGTCTGAGTCGTCATGCCCTAATCCTACTTCGGCTCTGGCATGCGCTTCAACCGCTCGATGTCTCCTGGATCATGGTCTTCGTACGTGAGGTCGAGAAGCACGGTTCTGACGGCCTCCCACTTGCCGCTCACCTTGTACTGCGGGAACCCATTGTACGGAGGCGTACCCTCCGGTCGGTTGTTCTGGTCAATCTCCTCGCACTTGGCCCACGACTCGTCATTGAACCAATCGACGTGCGCCTCGTCCGGGTCGATGTCAACGACGGTCGAGTACGAGCCATCTTCCTCCCTCGTGACCGGGTAACAGAAGTCGTCCAATTCGATCTGCTTCTTCGCCGTCTTGCCTCGCGTTTCCTTGACCGGTGGAGCGGCTGAGACCTTCGACTTGCCGACACCGCCCTTCTTCGCGGCCTGCGCCTTGCATTGTGCGCTTTGGGCCGAGCCTCGGACGTGCTGCGAGACGCCACACACCTCCGGCTGCCTGCACTGCTCCATACTGCGTGCCATGGTGACTCTTTCGTCGTCGAGTTGCTATACCTGCAAGAATAGGTGCGATACGACGACACGAGAGGAGGCTGAGACATGACCCGGTTCGATCTGACGCTGGACAAGATTCCGTACCGCAAGGCGACGTGCGACACCTGCTCTGCGTTCGTCATTGTCGTGGACGGCAAGCGGTACGAGACCACAGGTGTCGATGCGCTCGCGATCATCCCCGATCCCTACAGTGGTCTCCCTCAGCGCGGAGATGGCACTGCGTACCGCAGGCACAAGTGTAGTCCTCTCCGTGTGAAAGCGAAGAAGGCCGCCAGCAAGGAAATCGTGCGCCTGTTCAGCAAGGAAGCCGAGCGGTACGGCTTCGATGACGCGGGCATCCCCGGATGGATCGAGAGGCAGGGCAAGGCGCGGGCCGTCTACCGAAAGAAGCGGGCGGAGGTCGATGCTCTCGTCAAGTCGGAGGCCCAACGCAGGGCGTGTCCGAAGTGCGAGGTGGCAGCAGGTTTGCCGTGCGAGAACCTGATCGAGCGTTGTCGCGGGGTCTCGCAGCCGACCAAGATGCCACACCAAGAACGCCTCGACCTGATCGACCCCAACTTCGAGAAGCAGCGCGTCGCTGATCTGGAGGCCGCTCGCAAGGAGTACGCCGAGATCGACGCCAAGGTGAGCGCGATGTTCGCGGAGAAGGGGGAGCAACGATCTATCAAGGACCAGTACGTCGATGCCGCGACTGCGCTCGCGGTCGAGCAGGCGATGAATGTGGTCTACGGTGATGGAGGAGACGCTCCCAAGAGCTGTCAGCGAAAGAAGGACGAGAAGGTCTCGACCGACAACGCCCCCTCCTACTCACCCTGGCCCTCCGATCACCCGACCTGGTGACGGCTCACGAAAGATGGCAACATGAAGAAGAAGCACAAGGGCAAGGTCGAGGGCAAGGTCGAGCGCGATCTCTGGTTCGAGCGCGGTGTCGTCGTCCTCGAAGGCAAGATGATCGACATGGCACACCTGCGCGAGCACTGGGGTCTCGACGACACGCAGACCGCGAACCTCGTCGCCGCTCATGTGACGTTGTGCCTCCGCCGAAACATGGAGATGACGTCCAGCCTGCTCGCCGCGTTCGTTCGACTCACCAACGGTCGCTTTCTTCCGGGTGAGCGGTTCCCCGAGAACGATGGCTTCGTCAACGGCGCACTGCTCACGACCTGTGGAACGCTCGGTATCGACCTCGGTTGCGTCGATCCCTACGAAACCGCGCTGGTACTTCGTCAGATCGGCAGGGCACATGCCAAGACCGTCGTGATCGAGCCACCGTCTTTCAAGCGAACCCGCAAGGCCGTCGTCAAGTCGATGCAGTTGACCTAACTCGTCCTCATGTATTTGACAAATCGTTCTAGTCGTGAGAGTATTAAGTCATCGGGAACAACGACGACAGACCGGAGAACGCCATTAAGATCAACGACAAGCCACTCGCAAACGGTGATCGTGCGTCCTACATCGCACCCAGAGGTGTCGGCCTCTCCATCGCCGTCAAGGGCGGCAAGGCGCAGGTCACGCACACGGAACTGTTCAGCACCGCTGGCACGACTCGCGAGGCGATCCAGACTGTCGCCGCTGACATCTCCGCTCACTCCCGAGGTGGAGACAAGGTGAGCAAGTACATCAACGACCACTACGGAGAGTACATCGGCTTTCCGGTTCGATGCTCGGCGAGCGACAACGGCGTCACCTTCACGATGACGATTCCCGAGATGATCGGGTGGTCTGTCAACGAGGTCGCCTACCACCTCGACGCCTTCGCTGGGGTTGTGAGCGACCTGCACCGTGGCTCCTTCTTCCGCCCGTGCGTCTACAACGAGGTCTGTGGAGTCAACCTCGATCCCTGGGCTGCGGCATGATGCCGATGACGAGCCGAGTCACGCTGAGCCTGGTTGCGCTCGCGGACGCTCCCGACATGCCGCAACTCTGTGTCGCTGCCAGCAAGGTGGCATTCGTCCTCGAAGGGATCGAGACGATGATGAAGCGCGCTGGTGACAACAAGAGGGTCGAAGCCACGCACGATGCACTCTCGTCCGTGCTCGGACGCATCTTCGACGACATGATCGCGCACCGCGTTGGCTCCGTCGAGGTCGTCACGGTCGATCTGTCGGAAGCGATCCTTGCGAATGAGGATGGTGGACGTCTGATCTGGGAGATCGAGAAAGTCGTCTCGGTGACGACGCCGGTCAAGATCACCAACGATCTCGTGCTCGCCGTCCTCTCGTCCATCGACAGGACGAGCGGGAACAACATCACCCGGAGCCGCATAGAGTGGTTCCTCGACAACAACCGTGGGCGCTACCTGCTCGCGACGTTCGACTGAGGATAGGACAAGATCAGCCATGCTTTCACGGATCATCGCCCCACTGAGCGAGAACACCCTTCCCGTGCCCGACTGCCTGCCGGTCGCCTCCATGCGCTACTTCATCGCGTGCTCTCCGACGCAGGATCGCCGCAATGACGTGCTCGCCGTCGATACGCGGCGTGCGGCTGTCATCGCCCGCACCCTCGACAAGATGCCCAGGAAGGCGCAGGACGAGGCGCTGCGGTACTTGCGGACTCACGCCGTCGTCGTCGCTCTCCCCGACACCGTGGACGCCTCTGCGATCTGCTCGGGGCACGTCGGACGGCGTGCGGCAATCGCCCGCAACGTGTTCCGCTGCGCGAACGGTCATGGAGACCGTCTCCGTGCCGGTGAGGGGAACGGGTGCTGCGACACGCTCTCGGCGTCGATCCATGTCTCCGACCTGATCTCCAAGTACGGGTACTAGTCCGTCACGACGCACGAGAACGCCCGGACGCACATCGAAGCGTCCGGGCGTTCTCGTGTCCTCTCCTGGCGATGCCCCTAGTCGTCACTTCGCAGGATGCCGAGGAACCGGACGACCTGCAAGTAGAGCCAGACGATTGAGACGACCAAACCGAAACTGACGATCCAGGACGTACGCACCGGAGCGCCCGACTGCACGAGGCGGTCGGCGTCACCAAACGAAACCGCGAGCGCGAGGGCTGACAAGAGGATGCCAGCGGCGGCGACGAGCATGTAGACCTTGTTGCTTGGCGCGTAGTAGCCGTGCAGGACGTGGAACCGCGTCAGCAGGTAGGTCGCCAACTCGAACAGACAGTAGCCGAGAATGGCGATGCTCAGGAAACCGGAGATGCCGCTCAGGTGACGCCTGAACACCGGGGTCATCGAGAGGACGCACATCGCTGCCATCGCTGCGCCGGTCGCGATCATCGCCTGCACGATGATTCCCTGATACCTGGCGTCATACGCATGGCTCACGATTCCGACGACGGCACCCTCGAAGATGCCGTATCCGAACATAGCCCACACGCGGGGCTTGTTGCCCCAGGTTGCGACGATGCTGAGGACGAACGCGGCGAACACACAGACGAGCATCGGTGCGTTCGGGTTCGGGACAGTTGCCGCCTTCTGCCATCCGATGGCCGCTGCGGCGATGATGACGACGAGTTGCAGCGCCGTGCGGAATCCCACGTCGGCGTAGGTCATCGTACGCTGCTCTGCGAGACTGTAGTCGCGCGGGCCGGACATGCTTCGGTAACCGACCTCCATCACCGGGTTGCCGCCGTTCGCGTATCGTGCCATGTCGTACGTCCTTTCGTCCTGGGGTTGTGTGTTCGTTCTCGATCCTAGTTCTTGGCGGCGCTCACCGCCTATTCTCGATGACGAAGGTCTCACAGTGACACGGAAGAAGGAGGACACCATGAGCAACATGGTCCCATGCAAGAACCCGTCTGTCTGCGGCGTGCAGTCGCACATACAGGGAACCTCGGCTGCACGTTCATGCGGCGTGAGGCGAGAGCCGGTCTCGAAGAGGTGGACTGCGAACCCGCCCGCGATGCCCCCGTCGTCATCGTCGGGGAAACTGACGATCAAGGGTGCCAAGTTGGCGCGCGCAACGGGGACGGGAGT
>JAOYMY020593390.1:0-11543 GCA_025802475.2 Pernis celebensis
TACCTTTTTAGCTATGCGTATATTGTTTTCATCAACCACCCTTCCGGAGGATAGCTTTAAATCATTTTCATTCACTTTGATATCCCTTCAAAAAATTTAAATATCAAAATATTAATGAATATAATATAAAGAGAATTAATATGATGAGTACAATGCTTCGAGTGGGGTGTTCTTTAGCATCATTAAAAAAGTCATTAACTCTCTCATTAAAAGTCATATCACCTTTTTTATTTTCATAGCGTCCATCCACCCCATCATATGCTTTATCAACATTAGAAAAAATATTATGAAACTCTTCAGATAAATCTCTCGTGAGTACAAATTCAGCGACGCTACCATCAGATGATTTCATTCTAAACACTGGAGGGTCAACTCTTAAAGAGTAGCGACTTTTTAGCTCTCCATCACTTTTATAAAGTTTATCAATCTCCCAAGTGATAACATTCTCCAATTGTGCTATAGCCCCGGCTGAGTCTTCAGACAATACAACCTCATCGTCTGATAAAAATAATTCATCATCATTAAAATACTCTTCATCCTTAACATTATTATTACTTTTATTAAGTTTAGTAGCACCCTTTGAAAGATTATTTTCCTCAATAATTTTATTGAAAACTTCATCATCATTGTTTATTTCAGTCATTATATTCTCCTAATTTTTTCAATTATATTACCAAAATTTAAATGTCATACGCATAGCGATATTTTTTGATTACTTTAAGGGGGCCATTGTTTTCATGCCCTAACTTGTAACCATCACCATATCCACTCCAAAATACCATATAATAAGGTTTAATAACATTTTCAACATCAGTAATCTTCCACGTTCCATTTACTTTTGCTATTTTAAAATCGCCAGAATTTTTAATAGTTTTATTTACAAGATTATATGAACCATTCCAACTTGAGTCAGTTCCCGTTGGCTCAATTGTGTTTTGCACATTAATAAAATCAGCATGAACTGTGGCAATGAAATCATCCTTATTACCAAGAATATATACACCAGTCTTAGGAATATTAAGAGAAATGTTTTTAACACTAAAGTTAGCTAAATACTCTTCAGAATAAAAATCATGTCCCCAATTATTTGCAATCTCAATATCATTAGAATATATAGCACTATCTGTTTTAATGTATTTATCTCTAATATTTTTATATGCATTTATACGGTCAAGAAAATATTTATTTTTGTCTTTACCATTAGTTGTAACGCTTTTGATGATAGAGTCAATATTGCGATCATTAACCATTGAAGTTTTACCGCCCCAACTACCAGAATCATTAATAAAGCTATTTAAAAGAACATTAATGGAGTCTCTATCTGTCTTTGACAAATCGACAGTTTTATTTTCTGCTTTTGTCGATTCGCCATTGTTATTAGTTAAATAAATACCTAATCCGGTTAATAATGAAAGTACAAGTATAACTGATCCAATAATTTTCCAAAAATAAAAAGTATCCTCATTAAAATACTCTCTTATAAAATTACTATTTTTTATTTTATCTAACATAGAAAATACTCCATCAATATATTTGTTAAAAGATAATATCAATGGAGTATTTAAAAATTAATGTTATATATTATTACTTACCTGAACCAGCTTGAAGGTCGGATGAATTGTACTCCCAATGCCATGGTTCAAATCCAGCTCCAGGACGTTGAACTCTTTCAGGCCAGTGGAAATTGAATTTACTTGCATTATCACGCATCCAATTAAATTGGGGGCTACCGTAAGTAGCTATACCACTACCCATATCAGCAGCTAATCCCCAACCATGATTACTCGTACCTGGAACAGCAGCTCTAGGCTGTCCCCAACGCCTATCATATTCAACTTGGGTGGCATAATCCCTATAACCTTCAGTAATTGAAAGTTTAGTATGGAAGTGGTCTTCAAAAGCTTTAGCAAGTCTGTTCATATCTTTAGCTGCATCACATCGCATTTTAACATTTGCTGCAGGACAAAGGTCGGAGGCAGGGAGTTTACCATTAGCTCCATTATGTCCTTTACTTGCTGTTTCATTAATGCTGCCGCCTCCACGCTTAGAGCGATAAATAGTATATTGACGTGTAACACCACTCAATTGGTCTGTTAAGCTATCAGTGAACCAAAAATCATGAATAAGTCCAGTTCGTGATGCAGCACTGGCATCAATGATGGTTTCCTTCCCGTCTATTTGGCCACCATAAATAGCAATGTGTCCAGAGACCGAACTTTCACCAACTGCTAATATATCACCCGGATGCAGATCACTTTTATTTTGTCCAACCTTTTCATACAGATCAGGGTGAGCGTTCATATAATCAACAAGATTAGTAATATTGCCCCACGGGTATTCCTTATCAACAGTATTTCTTAACACTGTTGTAACAAATCGTCCACAATCAGAATATAGATCAAGTGGGTCTTTGTCCTTGTACTCTTCAGCTTTACCTTTTGCAGAAATATAAGCAGGGGTTGCCGAACTTTTACCTCCGGTTCCATCATGCTTATCTTTAGCATCAGCTTCATGGCCACGCGGCCAAGCAATACCTATAGCCATTGAAACGATTGATGAATTATCATAATTTCCAGATGAGCTACATGAAGCGGCCTGATCAGATGAATCTCCTCCACTGGAGTCATCTCCTCCCCCCGAGCCTGCACCAGCTCCACCTCCAGTGAACTTATCTTCCCAAGTATCACCAATTTTAGGCATTTCTGAATCGCTAACAGGTTTAAAATAACCCATAAAGTCATTAGCGGCTTTAATACGGTTACCTACATTTGCTTCACCTTTACCCATTCTCTCATAAGACCAAGCCCATGCGTTAGTGAGATCATTAACATTTTTGTTATTCATGTCAAGGAATTTTCTACCATTAGGCTGGTCATAAATTTTAAAAGCGTTTTTTTCACTTGTGTTTAGAATTCTCGTAAGATAGGTTAGCTGAACTCCAACATCATCCCATGGCTTACCCATATCTGATGCAGTTTGTTTTAGGCCTTTAACATCAAGCCATTGCCACAGTCCTGTTGCATTACTTTTAGGGTTAATTGCCTTTGGGTCAAGTCCTGACTCTTGAAAAGCATTTCCCACAACTGCAGCCGCTTGCTCTTTAGACATTTCTTTATCGCCTAAAAATTTCCATTTATGCTTCGTCAAATAAGTTCCAATAATGTTAGCATTCTTTTTTTGCTGTTCACTAGTCATTCCTGACCCGCCACTACCATCAGATGAACTATCCGCTGATGAACTAGAGGTTGCACAAGCATTTTCATTTTGTCCAATAATTTGAACAAATGACAAACCGGCGGCAATAGCAACAATAACTAATAGAGCATACCAAGTAACAGGATTAGTTAATGTTCCAACTGTAGCAACAGTAGCTGTTTTTGCTGATTCGCCAGCAGCTTGAAGCTTAGCTCCAGTCTGTTGAACTTTGCTAACTTTATCTTGCACATTTTGAATAGCCTCTTCAGCATTTTTAGTGATATCAGTGTCACCTGCTGTGGCTTTAAATGCTTTCTTACCTATAGCACTCTGTATGCCCGATGTTTTAACATCCTTAGCAAAATCAACTGCATCATTTTTATTCTTTTCAAATTTAGCACTACGAGCCTCATCGCTTGTAGAGTCATTTACACCCTCATCTTCAGCCATTATATGATACCTCCTTACTTGTCATCATCATTGAATATATCGCTAATATTATTTTTTCTTCCTTTAGGATTTAAGGGTGAACTTCCCCTCTCCGAAGGATTTATTAATCCATCTAAACTATTTCGTCCTTTAAAGTTAAATTTAGATTTATCCGCTTCAGCATTAGATGGTGCAGGTTTATTATCTTTAGCTGGAGGTGTTGATGTAGAGTCATCTCTACCGCCTGAAGATAATGAAGCACTAGGTTCACTCTTGTTTATAGGTTTTATTTCTTCAGTTCTTGAAGGGGGTGTATCCTCGCTTCTAGTTGATTGAGCCACATTATTTGGTTTGACTGGAGGATTTGTTCGAGTTTGTCTATCGTCACCACCATTCGAAGGCTTATTACTTGAACCACTGATTACATTGTCTCCGCGGTTAAGAGGACTTCCACCACTTGCAGGAATTGAATTTCCACCACCATTAAAGACGCCTTCATTTGTTGTCTTCAACGGTGACGCCTCATAAGCGCCAACAGTTTCTTCCTTAACTGGGACATCATTCTGATACTTATTTAGAGGATTTTCTTTTGAAAGTTTCTCAAAGGGAACCTCTCTACTTTCAGCTCTTTCTCCGCCCTCATAATCTGGAGGTAAGTCATCATGTGGCCAACTTTCAGATTCTCTTGCTGCATTCTCATCAAATTTTCCACTTCTAATGTCTTCACCAATGGTTTCTTTAAGATTTCCATAGCTATGTTGTGTCATTCTTGGGCCCTCAGCATGATACTCCTCATTGGCCTTAACGCCATCCGCTTTGTCAAATATATTAGCATCAGGCATTCTATTTCCTTGAAGCTCTTTAGAGGTAAAATCTGGTTTAAAGGCACTATTTATATTATTAGAATCTAGAGGATTTGTTTCATTATCCTCTTTAGGAGTAGGAGCATCCTTCATTGTGTCCTTAAAAGTTTTTTTAGATTCTGGCGTAGACGCTGAATCATCGTTATAATTACGCTCATTTTTGTATTTGTGTTCATATCCATATAGACCATTTACACTATTTTTTCCTGTCAATGGTGAGACGTTTGCATCTTTTATCGAATCGAGGGAATTGCTTCCATCGCCATACTCTTGAGCTTTATCAAAAAATTCATCTTTATTCATATCATTACCATGCTTAAGGTCGCCGGCATTAACATGTTGTCCAAAATGATCGCTCATATCTACTTGGTTATAATCTCTTTCTGAATTATACAAGTGAGAATTGTCAGCGATATTCTGCTCTCCTTGATCAAAAGCGTTTTGCTTGATTCTATCAATATCTTTCTTGTTGAAACCATCTCTAGAAGTTTTCAAACCTTGAATTTCAGTTTTAAAGATTTCAGCAGCAGCTTCATTTCGAAGCTTACTATCAAGGTTAATCTTTTTATCAGCAACAGCATCGTTGTAGGCGCTGTAAGCCCCGGCTAGGGCAGTAGCTGTTGCAGCGTATTCGGCGACAAGATCCTTGTAATCGCTAGAGCGAGTCTCATAATCAGCGCCTAAACCAGCTTCAGCGAAAGCATCACGCTTCTGTCCTGCATACATTGCCATTCCTCGGTGAAGTTGGCGTTCACCCATTTTACCTTGAGCAATATCACGACTTTCAGTGGCCGAATCTATTTGTTTTTGTAGAGCTGCTGCACCCTCAACATCACCATTTCTAAGCATTATTTCCTGTTGGAATTTAAGATTTTCAAGCTGATTAGTCAAAGCCTGGAATCTAGCAAATAATGGATCGACGTTTGCGAGCTCGTGAAGTATTTTACCTTCAATTGCTTGAGCCTCATTTTCCTTCGCAACAACATCACTATAATTATTCTCATTTTCTAATTGTTTTAAGTGTGCTTCACCAGTATTAATTTCTGATCCTGCGGCTGAAATTATTTCATCATCCTTTACAATCGCATCGGCAGCCTTATTAGCTTCCTGTTTAGCTGTATTAGCTTCATCTTTCAAATCATTACGGTTATCCTTTAGAACTCGGTCACGCTCACGCATGGCTCCAGCAACCACACCGCTACCACGCTTAAGCTCACGAACAGCTCCATCGCCAAATCCACTCGCTGCAGCAGCGTAAGTTTCCTTTGTGAAAGGCTTGAATCCTCCATTTGCCATAACTGAACCGATGGCGCTACCAGTTCCAGTTCGAGCCATACGACCAGCCTTCTTAGCAAATTTATTGTTTCCAACTCCAGACATCTTGTTGGCAATCTTTTCTCCACCCATGTTAACTTTACCAAGCATATCAATAATCTCTTTACGATACATGAATAGTGCTAGAGTAAGAACTAGGATGAAAATTAGAGTCATTCCAATGTTATCAATGTTTCCAAGTACTCCACCGTAAAGACTGATTGAAACTATAAGGAACACTGCGCTTGCAAGATATTTAAGAACATTTGAAATGACAGTTTCGGCCCATCCCTTAAGAAGGTTTCGACCTCTACCAGGGTGAATACCCATAAGGAAGAACAATGGAGCGAAAGCCATCAAAATTGTTGAAAGTAGATAGAACATTAGCGCAAATAGAGCAACCACAATTAATAATGCTCCACCGAATATAGAGGCGACAACTGATAAAAGGGCGGTTAAGATTTTATCCGAACCGGTTGCCCAACTTGTATGCCATTGATTCCACATACTTTCATCATTTGCAGCCGCCACAATCACATTGTACCAGCGCTTATCGAGCTTTCCAGACTCCCATTTATCTCCACCGCTTGTAGCATTTGTCATGAGATATAACTGGTAAGCGGCTATGTTACATACATGGTGACCACTCTCTTTAGGCCCAGTTAACTCTAATGTATCGCCCATTTCATCATATGATTTATCACTATGTAAAGATACACAGAATGATTTTCCGTCAAGTTTGGCCTTTTTAATAACTTCAGAAGTTTTAGGATCGGTTATATCAAGCTCTTCAAAAGATTTTCCGAAGCTACCGTTAGAGTATGGTTCAAGAACAAATGCTTTCCATATTTGACATGTTAATCCAGACATTGCGAGAGCCATTCCCTGCGAGGAGTCGGCTCCACTTACTCCAGCTTTACAAACTTCAGTGCTACTTGATGTTTTACCATCTTCAGCTCCAGTGTCTGAAGCCTTTGAAGCTCCAGGATTATCACAACTTCCGCCATTAAACGCCCCCACAACACATGAAGCTAGAGTATTTGACGCTTTCATAGGTGCTTTGGCGACTAATCCTGGGTGTAATAGTATAGCATAACCAAACATAAAGCTTCCTACAGCCCACGCGAGACCGAAAAATGCTTCACGAATTTTACCATTTTTTAATCCAGTCCAAGCAATCCAAATTGCAGTTAATATGGCTACCACTGCAACCAAAGGAAAATAAAGATTACTTGTTAATGAGCCTATAATACCTGATTTTGATACACCATCTCCCTGATCCCCACCAATAACTTTAAGTATATTAAAGCATTTTGATGAATCTCCTGAAGATGTTTTAGAATCAGCGCTCGTGCATATAAAATCAGAGTCAAAGACAAGCATTGTTATACCCTGGGTAAGTGTTGTGATGAGTGAACTAATATTTAGAATAAAGTTAGCAACAAGTGTGGTTCCCGTTCCGAATATACAATTGTAAGCGTTACGGTCCTCCTCAAGTTTTTTAACTACTTCTGAAAAGTTTCCTATTTTATCTCCGCGCTTTTCACCGACATCTTGGGCGAGCCATGTTGATTTACCGCCCTCACCAGTATAATCGGCAAAGGTTATTGATGTGCCCAATGCTTCATCGATAGTCCAATCCCTTCCACCTTTACCTTCGGCAGCACTAAACCCGATAATGGATCTCCATGGACCATGACTGTCCATAGCCGTTCCAAGTTCATTTTCATTTCCACAAACAATTCCACCGAAAGCGGCAGCATTAGCAGTCTTTATATTAGAACTTACTTTTGTGGCATTATCCTGGGCGTTCATGTTGACTAGGTTGGGAATAACTATCTGTAGACTTAATAGAAGTCCGATGATAAAAACACCCAATGGAGCAAAAATTTTCTTGTATGGCTTCACAACCTTACTTTTATTTAATGAATCTTTATCAAGATAAAGAGACTTTGGAGCACTCATCAAAACAACCTCACCTATTAATAGGAGTAATACTATCTTCTATAACTAAATTGATAATCCAATCTTTCGAAAAAATATCAATAAAAACAATAACTTTTCTAACAAAAATGAGACGCGGTTTATGCACCGCGTCTCCAATAACAATAATATAATATTATATTAATTATTTTTCAAGTAATTTACTCGTAAGCTCAGCCACTTTAGAGCGCTCAGACTTTTGTAGACTAATATGAGCGAACAACTCATTGCCCTTCAGGTCATCCACAACACTCCAAATGTCCGATTTAGATCCAGATTGCAAGAAGCGATTATCCACCTGATTGCTATCAAAGAGAAGTACCATTTTTGTTCCCTCTCCAGCTCTGGTTAGGATATTTAATAGCTCATTTCTCGAAAAGTTCTGAGCTTCATCAAGTATAATAAAGCTATTACTTAAGCTTCTACCTCTTAGATAAGTTATGGGGCTAACTTCAACAAGGCTTCTAAGGAATTTTACTTCATCTTTAATTTTTTGATTGTTTTGCACTCGTGGTCCGGAGAATTTATTTGAAGCGATAACGTCGAGAGCATCATAAACTGCACCCGCCCAAGCCTCCATTTTCTCATCAACAGTTCCAGGAAGGAATCCTAACTCCTGTCCGGCGCCCATCTCATGTAGACTACGTAAAACAATGAGTCTCTGGTAGTCACCGCTTTTAATTCCTTCAAGCCCGACACTAACGCTTAATAGGGTTTTACCCGTTCCAGCACTACCACTAATGCTTACAATTGGTTTATCATCAGTTTTAGAGTAAAGATAACTATAAGCAATATCTTGCTCTATTGTTCGCGAGGTGATTCCAGATGCCACTCTTCGGCGAGTTACTCCATCCAAAGAACCATTGTTATAAAGATAATTACCCACAACTTTATTAGAGTTTTGAAGCATCACTTCAACATAAAAATTAGCCTCATTTATATCCTGCAATTTATCCATAACAAGCATTTTAAAACTTTCGGTTTTCTTGCCTAACTCAAGAGTTTCAGTATACTCCTCATCAGTTATATAAATAGTTTTTTTGCCGTCAAAGGGTTTGCTTCCTACAGCAAGAGTCGTGTTATATTCATAACTATCTATCTTAAGGTCAAGTGTTGCATGAATTCGCATAGGTGTATCATTACTTAATAACACTACATTTTCATCTTTAGACTCAGTTTTCAAATTGTAGGCAACAGATAAAATAGTTGAGTCATTTCCCATATCTTGCAAATGCGGTGGAATTGTCTTTCGATTCGTATGATTTGGCTCAATAATTAACTTAATATTTTCATGGGTTGGGATATTTACACCCTCTCTAACCTTATCTTTGAACTCCCTTCTCAAGTCTTCGATGAGTCGAAGCCACTCTCTAGCTTGAAATCCCAAAGTTGAGTGTGAGCGCTTATCCTCAAGCTCTCTTATCACAATGGAAGGAATTACTAATATGCAATCGGGAAGAACGTTGAGTAATGATGTTCCCGATGTCAAAAGTGTTGATGTATCAGCCACCACCTTTTTATGCACAAGGTTGTTTTCAAATTCAGTTAAATTATTTTTATTAGTCATAAGATTCCAATCTCGAAATAATGCAAGCTAACATTTTGTTAGCGCTCTAATATTAAATTTTATTTGACGCTAATATACCTAAAAATTTTAAAAATAATCATTTAAAATTAAACATAATATTAATTGTTTGATAGATCGCTTTGACTTCCAAATGTTATGGAGCTCACATCAGAGGTCAATGATTGGCATTTATCTCCGAACATTCCCAAAATAATGTTTCCAACACCGTCAGTTATCTCGGCATTTATCACAGTGTACTTAACATTATTATTAATGTTACCATCAATTAATTTTGGGGGACTATCGCCATCTACTTCATAAACGATCTTGTTTCCACTATTTCCAACACCTCTTGCCGTATCAAGGGTTATCACCATGTAGGGGAACTTAGATTCAGTTCTAACAGAAGTATTGTATTTTTTAACATTACCCGTCGAGCACTGTTTGAAGCGGTAGGCTGACGATTCTGCTTTTGTCAAAGAGGAGGAGTTATTTGAATCATTATATCTCTCCACCACCGTGTAAACAGCATCCGGAACATTACCGTTAGGGTTTTTAGTAAAGTTTAATAAATTTCCCGTGCTTCCAATTGATTTTATTGCAGCGTCAGTGGCCGCTTGAGCTTGGGTGTTCTGAACATTCTTCACATAAGCATTTTTAGTAAGATCAACCACAAACCCAAGGCAAAAAATAAAAGCAACAGAGCTTATGAGAACCATTATTAATGTTCCGCTAGCAGCGTCTTTATAATATTTACCATAACGATTAAAGTTTTTATTTTTAAAATTATTATAAAAATTGTTGAAAAAAATATGTATGTTAACAATCATCTTTCATCACTTGCCGTTTGTGCTAGATTCGGTTGATCGAGGAACCAAATCAACATTGGACATATCTACATCAGACTCAGCGTAACCAGTGGAGTTATTATCGCCTATCCCTTTAAAGATACTTAAGGGAGAGCCGGGAATGCTATTGTACTTCCACTCTACCCTACAGTAAACGCTAGAGCCAAGACCACCGTCATCTCCGCTTTTTGGGGACTCAGTAATAGTTTTACCGTCACCACCCGTCTCCTTCTTTGAGACATCGATGGTTGTTCCGTCAGTTTTTTCAGGTCCACACTTAACCTTGTTAACCTCAACATTAATAAGTCCAGTGTTGTTCATGATTGATTTTAAAAGATTGCACTCTATGGTAAGAACTGCGAATATAGCATCAAAACTTGATGTAGTTATTGAGTTAAAATATTTGTGACTAAAGGCTGGGGTTCATTCCAGGATTTGAAGTGAGAAATACAGACATCAATTGATGTCCAGTTTCAAGGTGACAACATTTGTATTGAGGGACTGATATTGATAAAGTTATTTCGTGAAAATCGCTAGCCCTACAGGTCTTTCCTCCATTTTGGAATCTTTCTTCTCATGGTTAGTTCCAGGAGAGGCATATTGTATTCTTCGCCTGCCCTTATATGTACATGTGGGCAGAGAAAGAAATTCAAATCTCGAGCGAGCGCTCAGTCAAGAATATCTGCTAACCGCCAGCGTAACATAAGCGAAAAACTTGTCTCGCGCCTCGGTCTATGAGATCTTTACAGGCCAATAAGCGTTGATGCCTCAGGCCTCAAGCCACAGAGCAAGCTCGACGCCTCGCCCCACAAGAAGCCCGAACTCCGCAATTTAGCGGCGATCATAGTCCAAGCGCTCGGCTCGGTCGTTCATCCATGCAGTAAAAGCCGAGCGGTTTCTGCGCCTTCTACACCGATCATCCTGGCACGTTAACTAAGCTTCTTTGGTATGAAGATGTCAGGGTCTCACAAAAATAAGCTTTAGGCCATGAAGCATTTGAAGTGAAGACGAACGAACAAAGGTTGCTATACAGGGCCAAGCTTGGTTACATCTATACCTACTGAACCATGGTCGTACAATATAATTCAACGAGTCAGGACTTGCTTTTACCGAAGAAATTCTTGATTTGAAAGTGATTTTTTATTTATAGTAGCAAATAATACAGTAGCAATGTTAATTAAACCCTGCGGGAAAATCCCCGAGTCGTCATGCGTAGAGAAATCTCGGCAAGACAACTGAATGATCGCATTGTGAATGATCTCCATCATAAATCGGATAAAAATAGCCGCAGCTACTAACTTCATTGCACGAGTCATGCACATGTATTCTTAATCAAAGATGTGG
>JAOYMY020618830.1:0-11197 GCA_025802475.2 Pernis celebensis
AAAGATTCTTCTTAGCAAGCTTAGCAGTAATTTTGGGGGATAGAATATGTAGCCCATCCTCGCTAACGCCGATGAGCGCCTCATCGCTCCCCTGGTCCACAACCTCATCAAATTCAAGCATTATCCTTACACATCCCTTGCTTTAAGTAACATTATCAAGTTCATTATAACAATGTTTTTTAATATAGTCAATGAAATTAAGTTAAATTCTATAAACTTGACCGCTTGATATCTAATATTTTAAGAGTATAAAATGAGCATTTGCATGGTGTTCACTGCAGCGTGTGCGGCAACGCTATTATATACAGAGTTTGTTCGTGTAGCTATGAGACTGTTCACCAAACCCATAATGAATGTGATGATTAAAGTGCTAGCATCAGTGAAGCTGCTTAAACCTTGAAAGTGCATAACGCTAAACATAAGACTATTAATAATTAGCGGTAAAGAACCCTTAGCATAATGGTTGATTTTTGTTTTTTGTAGCGCACCCATGATCAATCCTCGGAAGAGAAATTCTTCTATAAAGGGAATGAGTACTCCTATAGAAATAATAGCTAAGATTATGGCAAGGGGATTGTGGAGCTGTGAAGCGGTTTCAGTGGTTTTGCTCACCTGATCTCCATTATGATAAAAATTTTCGCCAATATAGCTGATAATTATTGAAAGTATTATAAAGATTGTTGCTCCAAGTAGCCCATTAAGAATAATCTTTTTTATTGTGGTTTTGTTAATTTTTAATAGCTCTTTAGCTTCATTAGCGTCATAATTATATTTTCGTAGGGTGGTGGCGGTGGTGATTACTCCGATGAGGGCTACGGGTATGAGTGACATGAAGGTATTGGGAGTGGCATCCAGAGTTAGCACGAGGGTTCCCACGACAGCGACTGTTAAAAAATATATGGGAAATGTGTATAGTGATATTTTTGTTTCTTTCTTCATCGAAGAGCCTTCCATTGGTTTATTGTTTATTATCAGTATTTTCTTTTTGACCATTGATTTTTTATTATTTATTATATATAATATTACTTGAATGTTAATTATTTTATCGAGAGTTATGGAGAGTCATTGTGCTTTCACATGTTTGTGCTGACGCTGAATTGAAGATGGTTAATTATGCCATTAGCAATCTTTCGAAAGAGTTGAGCCAATTGGAGCCATCAATTGATGAGTGGTTTTCCAAGGTGCAGGAGCGTAAGGAGTTGTGCCGTAGTAAAACTGTTCTTGAAGCGGAGCGCCGCAAAATCTTGCCCCCTAAGGTTAAGAATTTCGAAGATAAGGTGGTAGCTTTGAAGGAGAAGAGCCGGGCGAGCAGCAGCCCCGCCTATGAAAATAAGACTGAGGTTACTGCCAATAACAGTTGGCGTTCCATCAGGGTTATGGAGGCGTGGAGTGGTTTTTCTAAGGATTCAATCAAGAGTATGATTGATGAAGAATTTTCCGAAACTGGTAACTTGACCACGGCAACTCGAAATGTTTGGCAGCGACTACCCCTTCGTTCTGATAAGCCTATTGTCTCCATTGACCTTGAGGTTGCGGCTCCACTTCTTTACGGGGCTGTTGATATGGGAGTCGCCTCAAGTATTATTGAGGTGGGCTATATTAAAATTACTCCGGATGGTGAGATTTCAAGTGAAAACTACCTCTGTGGGGTGGAGAGGGAGTATGAGGAGACCATCGGAACTGGAGCTGTGGATGTTCATAATATTACTTTAGATATGGTGAGTGGCTGTAAGCCTTTTAGCATGGATGTTGAAAGGCAGAAGAGTTTGCTTGCAGCTCTAAGGGGAAGCGTTATCATCGCCCATAACGCTGATTATGAGGTGAGTCAATTTTCTTCAAGCCTTCCTGGTTTTGCTAAAATGCTACAGAATGGTGAGGTGGAAATTCTTGATACTAAAATGGTGGTCAAGTATCTTATCGGGGGTATTGAGCGTAACACTAATGAAGCCTTTGTAGAGATTACTGGTGGAAAGTATGAGGGTGCTCATAGAGCTCTAGATGACGCTCTCATGACCCTCAACGCGCTTTTTCGAAGCAAGGGAATGGCGGAAATTTCCCTATAATTTATCCTAACTGCGGGAAAATAATTACTCTCCACTCATTTATTGTTATAATTCTTAACAATAAATGAGTGGAGAGTTTTCATGGGTAAGAAGAGTAAAAATAAAGTTACACGATCAGTGATATCAAAAAATGTTCGATTAGTTAAAATGAATGGTGTGGAGATTGATGAAGCCCTTTCCAAACATGCCGCAGCATATTCAAAATCATTGGACAGGGATGAACAGTGTCTTTACAACTATCTTGAAGACCAATACTCGATGGAGTATGGACGCTTAATTTTCGATATTATACAGCACTTTAACGGGGTTGAGTTCAACGGTTATAAAAAATTACAGTTAATTATTTATGGACCCAGAGTTTTCGAGCTCAACGGTGATGATGACCCGATTGAGACCACTCCATGGGAGTTTAAATATGGTTTATTTGAATTCTCACGCGACTTTAATAACAATTGGGATATCAATGATGTGATTCAGATGGGGGAGAATCCTCAGGAGCTATTATATGAATATTTATATAATAAACCATTAAATATAACTGCTGATATGATTTACACTCCAGCCAAAATGCATGTAATGTTGACCAATCAGAACACCTCAGAGTGGTCACTAAACGCTAAGACAATTTTTCACAATGATTTTGGCGCTGATAAGTATTTAGGCTGGGCTATCGAGGGAGTGCGATTGCGCCCATGTGATGATGAGGCGGGTAAGAAATTACCTTATCTTGAGAAGGGTTTCGATGTCTTTCTCGAAGGGTTGAATAAATATATTGATGTTATGGTGAACAAGGACCCAAATTTACGCTTTAAAAATAGCGACCTTGTTCTTCCCTCCAAGGATTATGAGCATATGATCAATGGAGCATCTGGCATCGCTGATGAAATATTTAGGGCCGCCGGGGATGGTTACCATAAGGTGGTTTTTAAATATTATGATGAAATTCTTGAGAGGGAGGCCACGTCATCCTTTGAGTGGAATATGAGTATGGGAGTTTTCTCCACTAATGCTTTGAACATTGATAAATTCATCATTGCGGCGGCTCCATTTCTAGGGCTTCTTAATGTTAAGTATACTCATATGTTTTTACAGTCTTTTGGTAAAAGAGGAAAGATTATCGCTGCCTGGCTGATTGACGAGTCCTCCATTAGAAATCTACCAGCACTTGAGGTTGAAAATTATATTAGAATGAATGATTTTAAAAGTGTTGATGCATTTCCATTAGTTTTTAATAAAGATTTTAAAATAAATTCGTGAGATTAAAATGCTCTAACGCTGATTCTATAGAGGGACGCTAAAGTCATTGTATAGATATGACTTTAGCGTCCCTCTCCATATGTTTTAAAAGGTGTTTTACGAAAAATCACCCTCTTGATATATCACACGAGAAACAGTTTTTCACATAAAATTATTTTTAAAAAAATCTGGAGTAATGATCTCTATACCAAGTTTTTTAGCCTTAACAATCTTGCTCGATGTGGAGTTTACATCACCTATAACATAATTAGTCTCAGCCTTTGGAGCGCTATGATAAACTCCACCATTACTCTCAATCCACTCAATAAAAGCATTTCGATTCTGGAAGCCCTCAGGCACCTCACCGCTAATATTAAAAGAGAGTCCAGTGACTTTACTCTTTACATTGTTATTTTTAACAACCGGAGTGAACTCAACTCCACTTTTCTTAAGCTCTTCAATAAGCGCCCTTCGAGCATCAAGCCCTCTAAATATTTTATCGGCCTTTATCTCCCCCATACCCTCAATGCGAGCGATATCATCCTTAGAGAGCCTCTGAACCTCTTCAAGAGTTCCATACACCTCGGTTATCTTTTTAGCCGTATTGAAACTCAGCTGTTCAATATTAAGAGCTGCCAATATCTTCCATATGGGAAGCTTTTTAGACTTTTCAATATGCTCAACAATATTTTTTGCTCGAGCCTCACCCAGTCTCCTCGCCTTACCCTCTTGAGTATAGCCGTTTGTGGCATTGGCAAGCTCACCTTCAGTTAACTTATATAGGTCATTTATTGTGGTCACAACACCCTTCTCATAGAGCTCTTTAAGAGTTCCCTCGCTTAAACCATCGATGTCAAGATAATTTTTACCGACAGCATTTTTCAAACCGTAATAATCTCTTGAGCTACAATTGGAGTTTTGACAAAGAAGCGTTTTTGGAGGGAAAACATCATCCTTATCATAATATAACTCCACACCACATGCGGGACAGTGAGTGGGCATTTCTAATGTTGTGGCTCCCTCAGGATTAAGAATAACCGTGTTTATTTTAGGGATAACATCATTTGCTCTTGAAACTTCAACAACTGACCCCACACGGATATCCCTTTCATGCATCCAATTAAAGTTATGACACGAGACATTTTCAATTGTGGTACCGTTCACAGTCACCGGCTCAATAAAAGCAGTTGGAGTGACTTTTCCAATTTTACCTACGGTTATATTAAAACCAAGAATTTTACTAACCCCAGACTCTCCAGGATATTTATAGGCAACTTGTGAAATTGGATGGTGTGAAGTATACCCCATCTTTTCAAGAAGTTCAGCCTCATTTGAGGGCTTAACCACTACGCCATCAGTAGGTATGGTAAAGCTCTTACGGTCCTCCCCAAATTTTTCAATATTATCAATGATATCTTTAATATCCTTAAAATTATCAAGTTTACAGGTGAGCTTTTGCTTACGGGTGATGTCATTGACTGTGATTAGCCCTCTTTCATGAATATCCTCAAGATTTACTGGAGAGTTATCAAGGGTCGCTCCATAAGCTGCAAAGGTCATGGTGACAGTATAGTCAAGCCCCAATCGAGCTTTGTTAAGCAGACCAGTCGCAGCATTACGTGAATTTTTAAACTCTTTTCCAGTCGCTTTCAGTCTCTCACCATTAACTTTTTTAAATTGATTTTCGGTGAAAAACACCTCACCACGGATTTCCAGCTCCTCTTTGATGGTCACTCTATCGGGAATGCCCTTAATGTTAAGTAATGGAGCATTTTTAAGATATGTGACATTCTCCCCAACGGATCCATCACCTCGAGTTGCTATGTATTCGAGCACCCCATTCTTATATTTTACTGATAGGGCAACCCCATCCATTTTTGCTTGAAGTATATAATTTTTTGCTCCACTATTATTAACCCGCTCAATAAATCTGGTGAGTTCGGTTATGTTAGTCGCCTTGCCAAGTGAAAGCATCGGACGGGAGTGGCGTATGGTTGATTTAGCTGTTGTCTTACTGCCAAGCCCCGGCTCTGATTCAAGTAATTTAAAGCCAACGGTTCCCGCCTCAAAAAAATTCTTATAGTCGTCCTGCATGCTAAGAGTATTAAGATACTCTAGTTTAGCGTCAAAATCTTCATCAGTAAGTGGCGAATCAACCCCCTCCTGGTAATATAATTGCGATGCATGAGCAAGCTCTTCAATGAGCTTAACTATTTCATTTTCATTGACCTCAAGTGCTTTTTTCATAAAAATAATCCTATGCTATAAAAAATTTTAACAATGTAATTATAACATAGGATATATCTTTTGACAATATTTAATTGTTATTATTCCTCATCATCCTCATCAAAATCTTCAATTTTCTCGTCAGTGTATAGATTTAAATGCTCCCCCATTTTAAGCACTCCACCTTGATTTTGTATCACGGTCGGCTCATCAAAAGTAACAATCGTGCTCGTTTCCATGATTGAATCGTCATCAATTCCCATTTTCTTCAAAAGAGAGACTGGGGTGACGCCGAAAACTCCAGAAACAATTTCAAAAGTTCTACCAAAGCTATCGCCATAAATTCCAGCGCCACCGTTGGCGGGCATCGCTATCACAGGATGGTTATTGTAGGTGGCACCCACAGCACCTCGATTGAAGCCTCCGTCTTCAGCTCCCACAGTGTTCACCCAATTTTCCCAAGCCTCTTGGTCCTCTCCAGCAGTATATATTGGATCACCGATTGCGTACACTCCCTTCGGAACGATGATGGTGTTATCATCAATTCTCATTCCTTTGGGAAGGTTAGTAACATGAATTTTTCCATCATCATATGTGGGGAAAGTCTTAGAGCTATTTTTACGCTCGTAGGCCTCAAGCGCCTCACTTCTACTCTCATAATGATCGCTATTCATATCACCAAAAGGACACTGTATCTTTGCCTTACAGGCTACAGGATTTCCCGTCATGGGGCTTATATGATATCGGGGCATTGTAATTCCTTAAATCAGAAGGTGTTACTTGCACCCTTAGGCTTACTCATGGCAAAATTATTGCCATAAAGCTTGTTAGGTCCAAGATCACGATATTTTTTAGTAGTGTACTTAGCTTCAAGAATTCTTTCCGCTCTTTCATTTAACTTCATAGAACTTTTTGCAACAAATTGTAACATTTTCTTTTTAAAAGTCAAATTATTGCGCTTGAAACTTTCAACACGATTAGGAATTCCCCCCAAAAGGTACCTCTTATATGATGCTCTGGCCTCTCTAGAAACAGAGGCAACCGCCAAATTTCTAACATTAGAGGCAACATTAGTAATTTTCCTAGAGACAGCTCTAATATCATCTATATCCTGATATATGTATTGCCGTTCACGATTTATCTTACCCCCGATACCACGATTCTTCTCTTTCTTAAAAATTTCACGAGTTAATCCAAAGCTCTCCACCATTTGTTTTTCATACACTACCTGAGCCTGGGCCGAGTCTTGAAAATGTGGAGCCCCTGCTCTAGCATAGGGACACATTCCTTTTTTTGCTCTACACATTCTAGGACCATTCGGACTAATATGATAACTTATAGCCATAAAAACACCTCAAAATTAAATTTCCAATGAAGAAATTACTTCCAATCTCCATTCAAGAAACTTTTCTAACAAGCGTGTAAAATTTTCATCAGTTATATCGTAACTCTCCTCCTCACCCGAATCATTCAAAGCAGTGGTGACGAGGTCAAATGTTGAAGTGATAATAAAATCCCTTCCCAAAGATTCGAAAACAAATCCATAAAACTTAGGCTTACCATTAACAGTTTCAAAAATCGCCGTTAAATCCCCAACTGAATAAATAGTCAACCCCTGCTCATTAACCTCTTTCAATCCGTTCTTCATACTCATTTTAATGAGATTTTTAATTAATTCAGTGTTCTGTATCTTCATAATAAAACACTCCTTTCATAATATTATTATCAAACAATAGCCAATAATTTATTTTCAATATTATATAAATCATTAATATACATAGAATTGGGCCATCTACCATTAAGAGTTTCTATAATGTTAAGGTAATCAGGAAAATCATTAATAGTCACCCCAAGTGCTCCCATCAGACCACCACTAATAGCACAAATTGTGTCACTATCGCTTCCCGGCGCCTTAATTATCTCCTCAAATACTACCATTGGCCGGGAGTGCAGTGCATCCATATTATGATAAACCGCTGATAAAGCCTGCTGTAATGAGGGAACAACCCACCAACCCCTATTGCTAAAAACCTTACTCTCATTTTGCAACGCTTCACTAATAATGCCACTCCAATAATTTCTCGAATCCTCATTCAGATATTTTAAAGGAAGCGTTGGGGAAAGTTCTCCAGTGAATCGTGCATGGGCCAACAATTCCACCCAAATCACTGATGCATCACAACATAATTGGTCATAATGGGTTAACTTAGTAATATTAGTTGCTAATTTTACTCTCTCCGAAACATCAATATTAAGTAAACTAACGGGATGGATACGCATTAATGATCCGTTTCCAGCGCTACCACCAGGATTTTTTATATGATTGATTTTAGATAACTCTATTAAATCTTTATATGAACTTTCAGAATCAAATTGTGATAATATTTTCTCAGTTTGCATCCCTATTCCCCTAGGATACTCATTTTTCCACCGCAGGAACAATTGTGCAATGTTCTGGTAAATCGCCCCATTAACTGTACCGCTATTAATAATTCCCAAAGCTATCGCAATTGCCATATAAGTATCATCAGTCCACTCGCCATAATGCTCCTTATACCTTTCAAAAGTTAAAGGACTTTCACCATTAAAAGCATATTCGTTAAACTCATACGGAGCTCCCAAAGCATCGCCAAGAGCAGATATATCTAAAACACCCATAATTTACTCCCTCAATAATAATTTCAGGGCGGGGATACTCCCCGCCCTGAAGATAAATATATTAAAATATATTTTAACTTAAAATTAAGTTTTTATCAATTTTTTCTAAAAGCCCTGCGAACCATAAGCCCACCGAACCCGAACAGTGAAGCACCCTCAACAAGAGCAAGCTTGTTCACTCCGCCTTTCAACTCACCAGTTTGAATTGTGGAGTCACTAACAGTGGTGCAGGTGTAACCAGCAGCTGCAGCTTCAGCCTCATTTGAGTATTTCGTGCAGGGGTCAACGGTGGTTACTGGAGTGTTTGTCTGTGTGGTTACTGGAGTGGTGTTCACAACGGTTGTTGGCACTTTAGTTATTTTTGGAGCAACAGTTTTGGTCGCTTTTGGAGTGGAAGACTTTGTTACTGTTGGAGTTTTAGTCTCCTTAGGTAGTGTCACAACCTTAGGTGTTGTTCCAGTTGGAGTTGAACTTTTGGTTGGAGTCGTAGTGGTGGAGGTGCTTGATGCTGTGGAGCTTGGAGTCGCGCTATTGTTACCGTTAGAGTTGGTGTCATTAACATTTATTCCAAAGTCTACATTCGTGACACTTGAATCACTTCCACCAATATCTACTTGAGCATAAGTATTGGTGATTGACCCCACCGTATCATTGAACACTCTTGTGAAAGTGGAGCCGGAAGGATTGTTAACCTTCACATTGTAAGATCCGGAATCAACATCATCAAATGAGTAATTACCATTACCATCAGTCTTAACAGTTTTAATAGTGCTGTTATCTGAAGCTTTAATCAAACTTACACTAATATCTTTAAAAGCGCTATCATTACCATTAAAGTTTCCATCACCATTAGCATCCTTGAAGACATTACCAGTCACAGATATTCCAGTAGAGTTGCTAGCTTGTGCACTAGTCTCACTTGTGGAGGCAGTGGAGGAAGATGATGGAGTGGCACTGGAGTCATCAGCAGCTTTAGCATTAGTCTCACTTGTCTTAGCCTCAACAGTACTTGGTGAAGCGCTTGGTGAAGAGGATGCAGTAACATCTTTACTGTCAGCAGCCTTAGAACCCAAAGTTTCAGTCTCAGCCTCAACACTATTAACAGTTGTTAATTTAGAAATATTCTTAATGGTTAAAGTATTGTCCTTTAGGGAGACATTTTTATCAGCTCCACCAACAATCCAACCGTTAACAGTTTTACAAAGGTCAATGGTGGTGGCGTCACTTGAATGAGAAATGTCACTTCCAACCTCATTAATGGCAACTTTTAATGTGGCCTCATCGCAATTGGTTGCTTTTGTGGTGAACTTTTCTAGTAATTTATTGACATTTGCTGTGGATGATAACTTTTCATTATTGGCGTTAACCCAGGTCCCACCCTTATCAGCTCTTGTGAAGGCATTAATCTCAACTTTAACGCCATTAATTTTGTCACCAGTCTCCGAGTCCACAACATTTATTGTGGGCATTGCAGGGGCTTTATCCTCAGTAGCAGCATTGGCAGCACTCAAAGGAAACAAAGCACTTAAAGTAAGTAAACCCAATCCAGCACTAGTTTTTTTATTTATTTTCATTTTATAAATCCTTCGCAAAGTAGTAAATTGTATAATAAGATCTTATATAAATTATTATCACTAAAATCATTCATAAATATCTTTGAAGTAACCACTATCCAAAGCATTCAAAAATAATTTACGCTCACCATCAGTCAGCCTAGGATCAAAAATTTTATAATCACCACCATCCCCCCACCTCTTCATATATAATCCCCACCGAACACAATTTTTGAAATTCTTAAAATTAACCTTATCTCCATCAATAGTCGCCGGCTCATCAAAGCGGTGACTCTTAAACACCCGTCCCAATAAATGATAATATTTATTCAATGAGATATTATAATTATTAAGGAAGGGGGACCACTCATTAACATTGTTGGAGTATAATCCATATCCAGCCTTATAGCCCATAAATGATTCAGTTATCGGCGCTGACTTTTCAGCATATAAGTCCATTTTAGTTATCTCTATGGAGGTAATATCAAGCTCACCATGTAAAGTTTGTTTTATTTTAGTCTTTTTATTACCCGTCGGTGTCGTGAACACAACAAAGTCATAATCGTGAACAGCTCTACCAGGAATGCCCGTGTTATACAAATCTGAACCATGAGGCATTATCACCAAAGGGGTGGTAGGTTGAGCATCAAGATAATCGCTCAACTGTAACAATATTTCCTGCGGATATTTATCAATATTGTTTAGCAACGCCCTTCTATATGACTCCTGAGACTTTCTAAAACTTTTAAAAGAGTTAGTTGAGTTTTTTGCCTCATAAGCTGCAGCCGCCTCACGAATGGTGGAGTAATGATCAGTGGTCAAATCTCCAAACGGACATGATTTTTTAGCGTTACACTTACCCACTTCACCCTTGAAATTAATGTGATACATTTTTAAACTCCTTTTTTATCATTGTTAAATTATCTATAAAACATTGAAAATATCCTCTTCACTGTGGGTTATATCGAAAGTATCATTTACTATAAAATTGTTCTATAGAAAATAAAAATTCCGTCTATAGTTATATTATAGTGATAACTATAGACGGTGCTTATTAGAATCGCTAAAGCGATTCATTGTTCAATCACAATTGGGGTAATAATCCTCAACAGTGAACTCATAATTCAAAGCCATAGCGCGTTCACGATTTCTCGAATGCTTTTTATTCCTATGGATGGCCTCAATAATTTCCTTTTTATGTTCAAGATCACTCCAACTTGAACAACCATTAGCAATCTCACCACTTAACTCATGTCTAATCTTTAATTTAAGATTTTTCTCATGCTTTAATTCTCTATTAATTCCCCTAAAGTCGATTTTCATTGAAACCACTTCCTTATGAATAAAAATTATAAATACAAACTAAATATATAGTTCGTATATGTAACTTATATCACAATTTTAACGAAAAATAAAATTTAATCTATTAATGAATCAACACCTTTACTTTTATTATGAACG
>JAOYMY020627115.1:0-11171 GCA_025802475.2 Pernis celebensis
TCTGTCCCGCCATTGTCTGCTCTCTCTCTATAGGCGTCGTACCGACCGGGGCCGGGTGACCCTGGGGCATTGGACGCTCGATGGCGCTGTTCGCGCCTTCGGCACTTGCGCACCGCTGTTCTCTTTTCACCATGAAGACGCCAGCATCTGATGCTCGCGTCTTCGAGTGGGATCGTGTTCTGCTGCCCGCGGCCTAGAACCCTGCAGCACCCCCTGGGGGCTGCCGCCTATGCACAGTCGTGACAGTGATTCCGCGCATCACGAAGAGCGCAGAAATGTGGAACCTGACTATTCTGCCACGCGGATTCCGGTGCCGCAAACCCGGGCGTGTCGCGACGGCATCACGGGCCGGTGCTCGGTCGGGATCGGCGCATACGTGGCCTCCCCGACAGGTAGACGTAGACCACCAGCGAGAGCAGCACGGCGCCCCCGATCACTGCCCACCACGGGAAGTGCGGGATCACCGGCGCCGTTCGGGCTGCCGCGATGTCGCTGAGCGGGGTGGGGATGATGCGCTCAGCGGTGACGAGGATGCGGTGGCTATTGATCCCGAGCGGGGTGCAGGTCACCAGAGTGACGAGGTCCTCTCCGTGCTTGGCCTTCAGCGTCTGAGTGTCCTCGGGCTCCACCACCACCGTCTCGCGCACCCGATACGTGAGCACCTCGCCGAAGACCGCGACGGTGAAGGTGTCGCCGACCTCGACCTCGTTCAACCGGGAGAAGAGCTCGGCGGTGGCGAGCCCGCGATGCGCTGTGAGTACGGAGTGCGTGCCGAGGCCGCCGACCGGCAACGCAGTGCCTTCGAGGTGACCGACGCCGATGGCGAGGGTGTCGTCGGAGGTGCCGTGATAGATCGGCAGGTCGGCGTCGATGCGCGGGATCTGGATGCGGGCCATCAAGCCCTGAGCATTCGCCTTCAGCTGGTCGAGATAGCCAGCCGGGCTGTCTGCGGCATCCGACGTGGGGATCCGCTCGTTCGCGCCGAGCTCAGCGACCGGTCCGCTCAGCTGTGCGTTGTAGCGCTCCGCCGACGCGATCACCTCACCGCGCTCATCGGCCGGAATGCCGCGGACCCGCGTCGAGTAGTCGCTGATGAGCTGGGACTGCTCCCACTGCATGAACCAGGCGCCGACCGAAGGATACAGCAGCACGCCGGTGCCGAGCAGGGCGATGAGGGCAGCGATGAGCGCTGTCCGTGGCATCCGCCATCGGTTCCGACGCCGCCGCGCGCGTCGCGTCGCCGGTGCGATGTCGACCGTCATCCCTTCCCCTCTCCGCACAGAAGACCGTGGTGGGGGAGGACGCCTCAGGCGCGCCCTCCCCCACGATCATGCCGTGATCAGATCTGAGCCTGTGCGACGACGGTCTTGCGACGCGAGACGACCAGCATCACACCGAGCGCGACGGCGACGAGCGCGCCGCCGGCGGTCATGAACATGGCCGTGCCGTCACCACCGGTCAGCGGCAGTGCCCACGCAGGGGTCTGGCTGAACGCGACCGGCTGATAGTTGGTGCCGGCGACCTTGGGGTCAGTCGGGACGACCGGCGCGCCGGCGACGACGGTCACCGCGATCGGCGAGGTGCCGACCTGGTTGTACCCCGCAGGGGCGCTCACCAGAGCCAGCTGGTAGCTCCCGGTGGGCAGGTTCTCGAACACGACGGAGCCGTTCGAGTCGGTGACCGTCTTGCGAGCGTCGGCGCCGTCGATCTTGATGACCTTGCCGGTGGCGTCCTGCAGCTCGTATACCGCGCCGGTCAGCGCGGCGTTGCCGCGGTTGCTCTCGTGGCTGAAGACGCGGAGGTCCCCGAACTGCACCTCGGCCTGCACCGGGGTACCAGTGGTCGTGCCGTTGAACGTACCGTTCACGCGGCCGTTGATCCGGCTGCCGGCGCTGTTCGTGATGGTTCCCGCGGCGGGGACGTCGGTCACCCGGGTCAGCACCGTGAACGTCACCTTGCCACCCTGCGCCTTGGTCGCCAGAGTGTCGAGACCGTTGCTGGAGAACGTGGCCTTGTTCTGGGTGGCTCCGTCGACGGCGATCGTGACGTCACCAGCAGCAAGGGCGACGGATGCGGCCGGGGTGCTGCCGCTGGTCACGGCGACGGACGACGGAGCGACCCCGAGGGTCGAAGCCTGCGCGTCGGTGACGAAGGTCAGATACGCCGGATTGATCGTGTCCGAGACGACGAACTCCGAGAAGGTCCCCTTCGCAGCGAGGCGGGGCACGTCGACGGTGATGTTCCAGCGAACGAGGTCGCGGCTCGCCGCGCGGTCAGCGTCGGTGGTGACGTTCTGCTTCTTCAGCGAGGAGACGGCGTTCTTCGGGTAGACGTGCACGTCGTATCGCCAGGTGTTGTCATTCATGGCCTGCGGCAGCGTGACGAAGAACGGCTGCGCGACGTCGGTGATCGTCGAAGGCGCCCCCGTCACCTGCTCGGTCACGAGGTACATCGTCTTCTGCGCGTTCGGCAGGGTGGCGATGCCGTCCTTGCCGTTCACCGTGACGGTGGTCACCGGCACCGCGGTTGCCAGCGTCCGTCCGGCCGCGGCGAGCGCGGAGGCGGGCGTGGCACCCGCCACGGCGAGCTTGGACTGGATGTCTTCGACGACGTTCCATCCGGCATCAGTGGTGAGATCCACACCGTTGACGGCCTGGACGTTGAAGGTGACGCCGTTGATGCCCTTCCCGGCGGGAGTCACCTCCACGCCGGTACCCGGCGTGGTCGGATCGGTCGCCGAGCGCTCGTGCTTGTGGATGGTCAGGGTGACGGGTGTGCCATCGATGTTGGCGGCGCTGGCCGGGGCCGCGGCACCGAGCACCGCGACGAGGCCGACAGCGACCGCGCCCACGGCCGCAGCGACCCTGGAGGTGAAGGTCTTCTTCATGGTTTTCTTTCTGTTCTGTTCTTGCGTGTCGAGAGTTCGAGATGGACCTGCTCAGGCGGATGTCGTCACACGGCATCCCCCCTTGCGCGGCGACGACGCCAGAAGGCGACCGTCAGCGCGATCAGGATGAGCACTGCACCGCAGATGAGGAACGCGTCAGTGCTCATCCCTCCGGTCAGCGGCAGCGCGAGGGGGGCGATCGGCGCGAATACGAAGCGGTAGGAGGCCGACTGTCCGAGCGCCGGGGCGCTGATGGCCGTGCTGGACACGTCTTCCCATCCACCCTGGGCGTTCTGCTTCTGCAGCCCGACGACCCGGAACGGGGCCAGGGTCTTCGCGTCGGCTACGGTTCGCTGCGAGAGCGTGTAGCCGTGACCGGGGCGCACCTCGGCGGCCGCCGTCGCGTCGCCGAGACGTTCCACGGCCGGCAGCCCCGCGACCCCCGCCGCCGGGGTGGCGGTGATCGTCCAGTCCGCCGGCTTCAGCGGCGTCGTCTTGCCCTGCGGCGTCTGGACCACCGCCTGCACGCTCAAGAAGGCCGTGCCGTTGGTCACCGTGCAGGTCACATCCGCGCCCTGCGGCGGCGTCACCGTCGCACCGTTCGTCACCGGCACGTCGGCGCCGTTCGACGCTTTGCAGGTCCACGCGCCGTCCTGGACGTAGGTCGCCGGACCGCCCGTCTCGGCGAGAGCGTAGCCGACGCCGGATGAGACCGGCACTCGCGTGACTCCGTTCGCTCCCGTCGCGCCGCCGGGGACGACGAGCGCGCCCTGAGGGGCGGTAGCGCTCAGCGTCCAGGCATCGGATGGACTCCCCGACTTCAGCGCCTGCAGTGTGAGAGTGGCGACCGCGCGGTTGGTGAATGAGCACTCGATGGTGTCGCCCGGGTTCGCGGACACGACCAGCTCTGTTCGTCCCGCCGTCGCTCGTCCGATATCGAGGCCGCTGCGACGACACACGATGTCGTCGGCCCTGAAGCCCGCCTTCTGCTGCTCGGACACCGTCACCGCTTGAGCGCTGGTGTCGGCGAACAGCAGCGCGTACTCGACTCGTCCGTTCTCATCTGTGGTGCCCGAGGCGCTCTTGCGCGCGCCTGTCTCGCCGGGGAACACCGCTGAGGATGACGCGGGGACCGCCGCAGACAGCGTCCAGCCCTTCGCAGCGACCGGCGCAGCGAGCGCGTCGATCACCTTCTTGTCGAGGCGGATCGTCGCGAACGGCTGGGGAGTCTCGAAGAACGTGCACGTCACGGCTGCGCCCGAGATGCCCGCCCCCTCGGGAATCGTCACCTCGCCCGCAGCGCTCTGTCCGGACGTCAGCATCCTCCCGTCGGCCCAGCACTGGTACAACGTCTTGTACACACCGGCATTCGCCGTGAAGCCCTGCGAGAAGACGAACGCCTTCCCCGCCGGTGCGGGCACCGGCCCGATCTGCGTCGTCTGACGTCCGGTAGCCGGCCCGCCGGTCGTCGCAGTCGCGACGTCCTGCGGCGCAGCACCCGTCGTCTTCAACGTCATGGTGAACTGATCGTTCGCCGCCGCGCGCCCGACGACGTTCGTCTGCACCGCGATCGTCGAGGGCGAAGCGCAGGATGCCAGATCTGTGGTGCTGGCGATCGCGACGGGCTTCGTGCTGTCGATCCTGGTCCACGTTGTCGGATCGAACTCGTAGACGTTGTTAGCGTCCGACAGGAACGCGGTGCCGCGCGACGAGAACGCGATGCCGTTGACTGCGGTGAGCGTGTTCTCCGGCAGCACGCCTCTCTTGGTCTCGGACCGAGCGATGGTGCCGGTGGCGCCGGTCAGATCAGCGGCGCCGACGGTGAAGATGGTCGCCCCGCGGCTGCCCGCCGAGTTGGCGGCGCCCAGAATGTGCAGGTTGCCCTTGTCGTCGAAGGCCATGTCTCCATTCGCCGAATCGGAATCGGCGGCGACGGTTCCCACCTTCTTCGGCGCGAGTTCTCCTTCGCGGAACGACCACAGCGAGAATTGGCCGCCGCTGAAGCCACCGAAGAAATAGCGCCCCTGCGCGTCCACCGCCCCCGCGACCACCGCTGCCTGTGTGTCGAAGCCGGACGAGGGTGCGGTGTAGATCGCCTCGGCCGTCCCCGTCGCCGAGAACTTGATGATGCGCGAGACCATGTTGGTTGCCGAGCCTCGGATCACGGCATACGCCGTGGTAGTCGGCGCGCCGGGCCGCAATGCCAGCGCGTTGTAGCTCGACGACTGCAGCGCACCGGTCCCGTCGTCGCGCACCGTGACTGCAGGCTCGCCGGTGACAGCATCGCCCTGCCGGATCGCGCCGTTGCTTGTGATCGCGTAGAAGTGATGTGCGTCGCAGACGAACTGCGCGCTCGCCTGGGGCGAATTGCGGAACGTGCATTCGATGGTCGCGCCCGGCTCGTTCGGGACGGTCAGGCGTCCTGAGGAATAGGCGCCGGAGGCGATGACGGTGCCGTCCCGAGTGCACTCGTAACTGCTGGTGTAGTTGAGGCCGGCTCCGGTGCTCAGTCGCTCGTGGATCGTATAGGTCGATCCGGGGGTGACGGTGTGCCGGTCGATCGATCCGGTGATCTGGGCGCCGACGCCGGCGGTCGTCTTCGTCACGAGCTGCTTGCCTGCGGAGTCGAAGATCGACAGGACGAACTGGTCGCTGCTCGAACTGCGGGCGGCAGTGAGCTGCTTCTTCACCGTCAGCGTGGTGGCGGGATCGACGATGAGCGTCGCATCGGTCGGTCGATTCAGCCCCGCGAGCGTGGTCGTGTCCGACGCGATGGTATAGCTGCCCGCCGCATCAGCGACGACGTTCATCGTGATGGTGCAGCTCTGATCTCCCGTGGCGAGCGCTCCACCGGCGACCACGAGACTGCGAGAGGCGCCGTCGTACACGCGGCTGAGGGTCTGACCTGCCTTGCTGGTGCAGGTGCCACCGTAAGCCGGGTCCGCAGCGGCCTTCATCCCCGCAGGCAGGGCGGCGGTGAATCTCCAGCCCGCCTTGGATGCGAATTCATTGGTGTTCACCACGGTGAACGTCACTGTGGCTGGCGCTCCGGCGACCACCCGCGATTGGTTGAAGGCGGTATGCAGGGAAGGAGTTGCGTCGAGGATGCGCAGGTTGTCGACCGCGAAGTCGTTGCCGTCGCCGCTTGTCGTGTCGTTCGAGAGCCGGTAAACGGCGTCGCGGATGCCACCGAGAGTCATCAGCGTCGATCCGCCTGACCACGCGGTTCCCGCGCGCACGCTCTTGCCGCCGGACCCCCAGTTCGCGTCCTCGTTGGAGCCGAAGGAGCCCCCCGCAGGTGTGATGCCGTTCGGATCCGACGTGTAATAGCCGAATCCATGAGCATCTCCGCACGCCTGCAAGGGAGTCGGTGTGAGTGCGTCGGCGCCGAGCTGCACTCGCAGCCGTGACGCGTTCGTTCCGTTGTTGTAAGTGCAGGAGGCCTCCGCCACGTCGAGTGCGGCCACGTAGAACCGCTGGCCGTCGACGGCGTCGACGAGGCCGTTCGCCGACAGCGGGCCGACCGTGGCGAACACGTCAGCCGTCTGGTCGCCGGTTCCGGGGCCGTTTCTCGTCCACTCGATCAGGGCGAAATTCGCCTTGCTCGCGTTTCCGGTCGGCGGCGTGGCCGAGTCGGACGTCTTCGCACCCTTGCCGCCGGCGGCGACCTGCCCGAGCACATCGGCCATCCGCTGCGCGTTGCGTCGCGCCTGCCGGTCGCCCGAGCTGGTGCTGTTTCCGCACACCGTGGGGTCGATGCCCCAGCGGATGACGAGACCGTTGCACTCCGGCTGCTTCTGCCAGTAGCTGGATGCCTTGTATCGACCTCCGCGATACGAAGCGAGCGGAATGGGCGCGGCGCCGGTGGCGGCCGAGAAGTTCTCGGTCCAGACGGCTCGTGGATCGACGGGAGCGGGGACAGGCGTCGCGGTCGGAGCTGGATCGATCTGACTCCGAGCTGATCCCGCGGGCGACGCGACGCCTGTCGTCGCCGAGACGGCGAGTGCGGGAGTCGCGCTCAGCATCGTGCCGAGCGTGACCAGCACGACTGTGAACGCCGCGACGGCAGATCTGCCCGCGCGCGCCGGTCCAGTGCCATTGCTCATATCTCGACTCCCCTGGATGGTGCACGCACGTCGTGCGGTGTTCACGAGGGAGCCGGCCCCGGCGACGCGGGCGACAGCGGCTCTACAGAGACCTCGGTGAAGCTGCATTCATCCTGACATCGACTTGTCCCCCAAATGGGGGACATTGGCAAATCTTGAGCCGATCTTGTCCCCCAAACGGGGGACAGTATTTCCTGAGTCGGATCTCACTGCCCGAGGGAGTCCAGACGGCGAGCGCGCCGCTCTCGCAGGGCTTGAGCGACCATGACACCTCCGTACACGATGAGGGCCAACGCCGCCGTCGGCACGATCCAGGCTCGAGCGGTGCCGTTGATGACGTTGTTCACCCAGCCGACGTACGGCACGGCGTACCAGAGCTTGCCGACGATCTGCACAGGGCGGACCGGATCCGCGTCCGAGAGGTCATTGGCATCTCCTCTGGTGACGAACAGCGGATCGCCGTCCGCGTCCGCGCCGATGCCCACGATGCGGTGGGTCGCGACTCGAGGTTCGCCGGAGCGCAGCTGGAACGTGATCACGTCACCGACGCGCAGCCCGTCGGCAGAGGTCTCACGCGCGACGACGAGAGTTCCCGGCGGGTAGGTGGGCTCCATCGAGCCGGTGAGCACCGTGAAGGGTTTGGCGCCGGATATGAGCGGAACGGCGACCACGGCACCAGCCAGGGCGATCATCAGCGCCAGCAGCGCCCACGAGATCGCGGTGAACACGGATGAGAGCCACCGCGTTCGGCGTCCGCCGCCCATCGGCCCCCGCACGTCAGCCGGTGCAGCGCCGGCCTGTGCGGTCGGGCTGGCGGGCTGCGAGGATCTGCGTGTCGACGAAGCAGCGCTCATACGGCGTCCTCCCGGTTGCGCCGTCGGGCGAGCAGCGCACCGCCGCCTGCCGCCGAGACGCCGATCCCCAGCAGCAGCCAGGGCTGAGCGGTGTCCATCCCCGTCGCTGCCAGTGCAGCGTCGACTGCGGTGGTCTCGTCATCACAGCCGCTCGGCTGGGGCATCACAGGGCTGTCGCTCATGAGAGCGGTCATCGTGACCTGCAGCGACGTGAGCTGAGCCCCCGTCATCGACGGGGCGACGCGCATGCTCACCGTCACGGGGAGGGTCTGGCCCGGGGCGATACGAGCGGACTGCAGCGGGAGACAGCGATCGAGCGAGCTCAGCCGCTGCTCGGACGCGTCTGCGCCGCTGATCGTGGTCGCCTCGAGCAGCGCGGTCGACGGCGACACTGCGTGATCGACGAAGATCGCGAGGCTCGCATCCACAGGGCGATTGCTGCGTACGTAGGTGACAGAGGTCTCCACGCTGCCCGGGACCGGCCGCGAATCGGGGGCGAACAGCGGTACGGGGGTGCCCTGCCAGGTGATTCCGTCGGCGGAGTACTCGAGAGGAGGTGTGGATGCGGCGGCCGGCGTGGGTGACAGCATCACACCGCAGAGAACCGCGACGGTCGCAGCAGCCGATGTCAACGAACGCATGTCACGGGCCCCGCCAGACCACCGCCGGCCAGCCGTGCGTCGGCGACCGGCGTCCGCTTCCCGCTCGCGTCCACGCGTTCGACGATCACCTCGCGCCGCTCCCAGTCCAGCAAGCGCGCACGCACCGCGAATGACAGCTGGCCTCCGGCGTCGATCGCGCCCAGTGCGGTCGAGCTCCCGTCGACGCGGAATGCATACGTGCCGGAGGCAGGCGCCTCGAAGGTGAGGGTGGCGGCCCAGGACCAGGTCGATCCCGACCTGCACTGCGCAACACCCGCACGAGCGGTGTCGACGGCGATGTCCGTCGGCGTGGATGGGGCGGTCCACCGCTGCAGCCTGGGTGACACAGTGAGTGACAGCCGGATTCCCGCTGCTCGTTCCAGCATCGACAACCGCGAGTACGTGATCAGAGCGCACACGATCGCCGAGTCTCCGGGCTGGACGCGGGCGCTCTGCGATGAGAAGTTCACGGCGCCGGCAGAGGACGTTCGCGTGTAGGCGGAGAAGTCGCTGGGGCATGTTCCAGTGGCGCTGACGAGAGCGAGCGAGACCTCCAGTTGTGCGAAGCCGACCTCCGACGGCGTCGGCGTCGCGACAGCGACATCCACGTTCCCCCAGGCGACTTCGCCGGTGTTCTTCACGATGGTCGACGTCTGAGTGCTCCCGGAGAAGCCCTGCAGGTCGTTGCTCGACCCGCCCATGGCGACCGGCGCCGGCGCAAGAGCTGACACTGCGAACGTCGCGCTGCGCCCCGTGGCGATCGTCGTCGCGGTCGCGACCCAGTATGCGGCGGCAGTGGTCGGCGCGGCCACGAGCGCGATGACGATCAGCACGATCGCGACGACGCGACCGCGGCGCTGCGGGGAACCGCTCATTGCTGTGCTCCGGTGAGAGTGAGGGTGAAGGAGTCCGTTTGACCCTGGCTGCCGTCGGGTGCGTCGATGGGAAGCCGCTGCCAGGCGCACACGGTCTTCGCGGCTCCAGGCGGGAGAACCGCCAGCACACCGCTGGTCGCGTCAACGGCCCCGACCCACGCCTCCTTCGCCGGCGCGGGCGCACAGGTGGCAGCGTCCTGCAGAAGAACAACGATGGCCACTGCGCGGGCGAAGGGACTCTGGTTCGCGTTGGACACCGACGGAGACACGGATACGGCGAGCGAAACGGTCCCGGTGTTCGTCACTCTCGGCGCGGCGCTCGGATGCAGCGACTCGGCCGGGCCACCCGGGTAGACGCCGACGGCGGTCTGCGCCGGCACCGCCGAGACGCTGAGTGAGGCGCTGCCTGTGGTCACCGACGCCGTCGGCCCGCCCGCCTGAGCGCTGAGGAACGCGATGGTCCCGGGCGCGCCGAGCACCGCCAGGGCGACAGCCCCTGCGAGCAGGAGGGTCGCACCCAGCGGGCGGCGGCGCGAACGAGATGACATCGCGATCAGCGGATCACTTCTGAACGACGGTGACCGTGGCGGCGCTCAGATCGATCGCCTTATCCATGCCGCCCTGAGCGGGCGCAGCGTCGAAGTCCCACGCGAGCGAGAACACCAATTCGCCATCCGTCGAACCGCTCTGGACCGCGAAGGTCGTCGTGTCGATGGGCGCCCCATCGTAGGTACCGGTGGCAGTCGAAGTCATGCCGGCGGGGAGTGCCTGATGCCCCATCCAGTCGATCTTCGCGTCTGCCTTGAGGTTGTCGCCGACAGCCGTCGTGGTGAACGCGACGGTGCACGTGACGGTGTCGCCCGGCACCATCCGGAAGCCCGACGTCGACTCGAGGGGCTGCGGTTCGCCGCCCTTGTGAGCGACTGTCCACTCGCAGCCGTCCCCGACGCTCACGTCGAGCTCACCCGTCGTGACTGTCGCAGCGTCGATGGTGGCGGAATCCTGCCAGTACGCGAGCGTTCCCGCGCCGCCCATCAGCAGGACGGCTCCTGCGGCGACGGCGATGGCTCCCTTGGCTGCTTTGTGCATGACGACTTCCCCTCGTGTGAGTGCGCGATCCGCGCGCTTCACGGAGGAACCGGCCCGGTGAAGCGGGCGACCGCGGCTCTAGGAACTCCGTGAAGCTGTCTTCACCCTGACACGGTTTTGTCCCCCATTCGGGGGACACGACAGACAATTCAGTCAACCTTGCCCCCCAAATGGGGGACATTGAGGTGGCCTTCAGAGAAGCTTGGGGTTCGCCTTCGGCGGCCGACCGGAGAAGAATACGCAGGCTCCGCTTCCCAGGAGACTCGCCGAGTTCAGCACGACCCACGGTGCGCCGTGAGTACCGCACGCGAGGAGGTTCCCCCGATCGGCAGGGCCGTCCCCTCGAGGTCTCCGACGCGGTGCTCGAGAACATTCTGGGATACGCCGTGATAGACGGGCAGATCCACATCGATCGTGGGGATTTTGATGCGCGCCATCAGTCCGTCGTCGTCGGCGCTGAGCGTCTGTGCGTGATCCCCGGTCTGCTCGGTCCGAGCCGCGCACAGCGGTGGTCCCGCCGTCGCGACGCAAACCGATGTTTCGTCAACAGACGAAACCTGAGTTTCGCGTGGAGGATAGACGCAGAGGGCCCCCGGACGTGAAGTCCGGGGGCCCTCAGATTCAGCAGCTGCTTACGCGATGACCTTGGTCACCGTGCCGGCGCCGACGGTGCGGCCACCCTCACGGATCGCGAAGCCGAGGCCCTCTTCCATGGCGAT
>JAOYMY020635315.1:0-11151 GCA_025802475.2 Pernis celebensis
CCGATCTGTTAATAAAATTAGCGATGTTAATGATTATGATTTTAGTAACATCACTGACTCCAGCTCCACCATTGATGTTCTTGATGAAAAGCCTAGCATAGAGTGGCTTAAAAGCATTAGAAATAGTGGATTTAAACTTTGATTGTTGCATGATTTAGCTATATATCTCTAGATATAAAAAATATTTTAAACGCGCCCAGAAGGGCGCGTTTTTTATTAAACTTTCACTTGATAAAATACTTTTAAAAGTTGAAGGAGTTAAGTATGGCGAAGGAAGCTAAAAAGTTTGTTTGTAGCAATTGTGGAAATGAATCCATAAAAAAATATGGTAAGTGTTTATCATGTGGTGAGTATGGAACAATTGAAGAGGTTGAGGGGGCGAGCGTTAGCATGGCCGCCGAAAAGGCGGGGTTTAAGACTAGCGGTGCCGTGAAGCCAAGTAAGAAGGCGATGAGCATTAATGAGCTCAACAACAAACCCATAAAAAGAACCAAAACTGGCATAGGTGAACTTGACCGTGTTCTTGGTGGCGGTTTTGTGGATGGGGAGGTTATAGTTTTGGGTGGCCTTCCGGGTAGTGGTAAGAGTAGCCTTTCATTAATTGTTGCTGATAAATATGCACAAATGGGTAAGAAGGTTCTCTATGTGTCTGGGGAAGAGTCGGAACAGCAAATAGGTTTGAGAGCCAGACGATTCGGCATCACAAACGAAAATATTAAAATTGTTAGCGAGACTAACCTTGAAACTATTTTAGGACATATGGATGATGTCAATCCCGATTTTATGATTGTGGATAGTTTACAGACAATAGCCTCAACTGAGATTAGCGGTAGTATGGGAAGCATTTCACAGTCAAAGGAGGCGGCTCATACACTTACTAATATAGCTAAGAAGAGAACCATCACCATGATACAAATTTCACAGGTGGTGAAGGGCGGTGGTGATTTCTCTGGAAGTGAGAGTATCCAACACATTGTTGATTGCGGTTTAATTTTTGAAAGTGATAATGACACCCCCTTGAATTTTTTAAGGGCTACTAAGAACAGATTTGGGGATACCACTGAGGTGGGGGTTTTTCAGCATGTGGAGAATGGGCTTGAAGAGGTGAGTGATCCTTCTGGAATATTTCTTGAGACCACTGATGATAGCGTCACCGGAGCTGCTTGTAGCTTCATGAGTGAGGGAACGAGAAGTATACCGCTGGAGATACAATCCTTGGTCAACAAATCACTTCTCCCTCAACCACGTAAGCAATTTAATGGAGTGCAGTATCAGCGAGGACAGATAGTATGTGCCATTCTTGATAAATTCTGTTCCGCAAGACTTTTTGAGAATGATGTTTTTGTTTCAACGGTGAGCGGAGTTAAGGTGTTTGACCCTCAGTCTGACCTCGCCATCGCTGTGAGCATTATGTCTTCTTTAAAGAACTCCCCCATAAGTAATGAGTATTGCTTTCTTGGCGAGTTGAGTTTGACTGGCCAGGTGAGGGGTGCTTTCATGATCGAAAACAAGATAAGGGAGGCCTCTCGTCTAGGTTTTACAAAGATAGTGATACCCCAAAACGCTGTTAAGAATAATAATCGCATTCCAAGTGATATTCAACTTATTAAGATTAAAAATGTTAAAGAGATTTTACAATTTTTCAAGTGAAGTGAGGTAAATAATGCCGTTGCCGATACAGCCTAAAGGTAATAGTAAAGATGCTAATAATGCACCTAAGCCACCAATTAATTCTGACGGTGGTAAAAGTTCTGACTTTAAAGCAACTGGGGCTACCAGAAGCGAGGAAAGAATGTCATCCGTAGCGAATGAAAGTTCTATTAATGGAGGGGGCAGGAGTAGGGTGCCCGATAAAAATGAGACCGCCATAAATTTTGATAAAAGGTCAGGGGCTCCTGAGATTAGAGAAAGTTCAGCTTCTAATAATAAAGGTAGAGGCGGTAAAGGTGGTTCTGTCTCTAATAGCCCTAACAACACCAATCGCAACAGAAACACTTTAAAGAAAAAACCAGTTGAGGAAGAGTTACCTGATGGATGGGAGATTGATGCTGAGACTGGAGTTAAACATAAAATTCTTCCGAAGACTGAGTGGGATCCTAATAATCCAGGATGGTCTGTCTCACATTTTGATGAGGATGCTGATGCCAGCTTTGACCTTAATGGTTTAGCCTCACAGTTTTTAGGACATTTGCAGGTGGCGCCAAGTGCTGAAGAGAAGAGGCGATTGTTTGAGGAGAAAAAGCGCCAGCTTAGAATGCAGAACAAAATTTATGAAGAGACCAATAAAGAGGTTGAGGAAGAGTGAGAATGAAATCATTTTATTGGACTTTGTGATTGATATTTTTTCAATTGTTTAGAAAGTATTGTGTATTTTATTCTATTCTTTTTGAGGAGTTATGATGGCTGGTAAAGGTGGCGGGGGCGCTTCTGGAACTGTGAAGAAGATTGCTTTGTGGTTTCTTGGGCTTGGTTTTCTTATGGCGTTGTTAAAGATTTTTAACGGTGATCCATTTGGAATTGTTAATTGGATTTGGGAGAGCTCCCTTAATATTATTAATAGTATAGGTGATTTTTTGAGCGGTAACAAGAGCTTTAGAGATATCTTCACTAAGCCTGTTCCTAAGCGCTCATGAGATAAAAATTTTATTTTTATTATTCATTTTCTTATTCAATAGCGGAGGCTAACCTCCGCTATTTTTTTATGAAAAACCATGATTTTTGTTATTTTTACAGTTTTTGTTGGTAATATATTTTTACAAAAATACTAAATGAAATGGAGTAAGATTATGAGTAATGAAAGCAACTACTGGTCAGCAAAACCGTTTATAAGTTATGATGGACCTGATGAGAATCAGCACAGGGCTGAGGTTAAGGTTTCCACTGGTTATGGTGAAATAATTGAGCTCAATGATAGCGATTCTGGCAAAGCGATGCAGGTCAAAATTAATAACGGTCACCCTAAGTGGAACTCCTCCGGCTGGCTTCCAAAAAATGACCCTATAGCTCCTGTTGTTCAGAAGGCGTTTGAGGACGGGACCCCCATATATTTTAGAATTGAGACGAAGCGCAAGCCTAAAATTGACCGCTACAAAGGTATAGAGGAGCTTTCCAAAGAGGATGCAAACGGTAACACTGGTAAGGCGTTTGTTGGAGTTAGATTGAATGAGGGTGACGCTTGGCAGCTCTCCACAATGGCATTAACTCGACTTGATGAGGACCCCAAGGCTCCTGGTCAGGCGGTTTCAGCAAATGATTATTCTTATGAGGAGCTTCATAAAAATTCTTCAACTTCAACGGCTTCAGCAACTCCTAGAGGTGGAGCGGTGGATACTCCATGGTTTGTTAAATTCCCAGATGGAGAGATGAATCCGGGTAGTCAAGCCGCCGGCGTTCCACTAAACATCTACAGCTTTGTTCTTGATTATTTCAAGGATAATAAGAGTCTTAAAGAGGGGGAGTTGACTAAGTCTGAGGAGGCGGCTCAGGATAAGAGCATTCTTATAGCAACTAAGACAATTCTCGATGTATGTAATGTGATTCAGGTTACAATTTACGGTGGAAAGATTAACTCCCCCGATCTTGGAGCCGCTAGTCACACGGCCGCTAGAAAAATTATCTTTATGCTTTTGAAGAAATCGCTTCCTTTGACACCAGAGATGCTTAACGATGATGAAAGGATTAAAGAGTGGCGTGATAAAATCACGGACAAAGCCGTTAAGATGTGGCGTTGGTCAATGAAAGAGGTGGAGGGAACTCTAACCGACTGACCATAAAGTTTTCTACATTTAGTTTGAATATTTTTACTGTGAGGGGAGCGAACAATTGTTCGCTCCCCTTTTTTGAGAAAATAGTTGATAATTCTTACTAATTATTAGAAATAGTAATTATACAAAAATTTTTGTTAACTTTCCTTCCTAGGAGTATAAAATATGAAAATGTTAGAAAACATTAAAAATGCTTATCAAACCGATGATAATAGCAACCCCGATAGTGGTAGTGTTGTTGAGTGGTTACTTGTAGCAGGTGGAATCGCAGTCGTCACGATGTTTGTCATCAAGATTGTCTCCATGGCTATTGGTAGCAAGGGTGCTGATCTGGCCGAATGTGTGCAAGATTCAAGTACTGTATCTACAACTGGTAAAACAAACTGTGATAACATTAACCACTCTACTGGCAACAATGACATCAAGCAGGATCAGGGTTATAAGAGCCGATTCGGCAATGGCTGAAAATAAAAATAGTGAAATATATATAATATAAATCATTATGACTATATAATTACACTAATTTTATTAAACACTTTGGGCGGGATAATTCCCGCCCAAAGTTATATGTACTGCACTTGATATTTAAAAATAATATTAATGAAGAAGGGAATATACATATGAGAAGCTTAAGTGATCCATTGCTAATATCCGCATTGGCAACAATAATAATTTTGCTATTCGGCTATGCGTTCTTAGTGCCGCGAAATGAAAGGGAGTTCAACCCTGAAGAGGTTGATAAAAGGGGTGTGAGATTATTAAATCTATTCAGTAAAGAGGTTTACTCTAGTCTTCCTCGGGGAGTTGAGTTTAATAGTAGGAGCACAAGTAAAATAGAAGCTTTACTTGTTCATTCTGGAAATCCTTGGCGTTTAAGCGTTCAGGAGTTTATTTTTATACGCTATGTAACAGCCCTCGTCGGTTTTCTTTTAGGATTTGTTCTCTGGTTTGCCGTTAAAGAGGTGGTGGGTATTCCACTTATTGTTATTCTTCTGACAACGACTGTTATCGGCTTCTTCACCCCGACTTTAAAATATAGAGATGAGGCTAAACAAAGAGACTTAGAGTTTAAGCGACAGCTTCCTGAGGCTCTTGACCTTATCATATTCCCCCTCCGCGGCGGCTTGACGTTTTCCCAATCACTTCGTGAAAGTATTCCCAATATGAAGGATGGGATACTTAAGGAGGAGTTCAAGGAGGTTATAAAGCAAATAGATACTGGACGTTCAGTTAGTGAGGCACTGAACTTTTTTGCCAATCGCGCCCCAAATGATTCAGTTCAAATATTCGTTCAGGCGGTTAGTGAAGCCAATGAGCTCAATGTTCCGATAGCTGAAGTTATGCAATCACGTGCTCAGGCTTCCCGAGAAGAGTTTTACTCACTTATACAGATAAAAACAGCAACCCTTAACTCTAAGATAATGATGGTGTTAGCCCCTACTCTGGTTCCCGCCTTCCTCATCATATTACTCGCACCAACAGTATACTTCTTCACCACACAAATGTAAGGATAAAAAATGTTTGATAAGAATTCAATAAATATTGAAAACGATGAAAACGTCAACAAGAATGACATTTTCTTCAAAATGTCACAAAAGCGTAAAGAAAATGAATTGAGGCAACAGTCACCACTGGACGACCTCCTCAACACTGATGATGACTACGACACATCACTTATGAAGGATAATGGAGAGCATAACTCCACAATCGAAGGAAAGCTTAATCATAATATTAATGAACTTAAAAAATTATATCCGATGGGTGGAATAAAGTCATCACGCTTCATCACAACGGATATACTACTTGAAGCTCCTGAAGAATATTTTAGCAAATTTGATGAAATTGTTAAAGAATTAGTTAATAACATACAGTTAAAAGTAATTGATTTGGGGGTCTCGAATGTTATCGGTGAGGCTCAGAATGACCCAACAAACGAGGAGAAGCAAGATTTAGCATATCGAAGAGTTTACACCATAGCATTAGATTATATGGATAAACAAAGCCATTATATGGGAATTGATAGGTCAATCATCATAAACCTGGCGTGTAACGAAATAGTCGGATTTTCAAGAATCGATCCACTATGGCGTGACACCACAATTGATGAGATCATCTGTAACGGCCCCCATGATATACAGATAGAAATTTCAGGTAAACTTTATAAAGTCCCCTCATGTAAGTTTGAGAATCCCCGTCACCTTCAAGATTTTATAAGTCGATTATACGGTGCAATAAACAAAACAATAGCCCCCACCACCCCTATGGTGAAGGGACGTTTGCATGATAAAAGTAGAATGTACGCTGTTCATACATCTGTGGCTAATGATGGTCCAAACTTTAATATTAGGCGCCATAAAGAGGACTACATCGGTCCTGAAAGGCTTGTGCAGTGGGGCAGTGCAGATGAAGCTCTACTGGAAGAGTTAGGAAACTGGATTTATCGAGGTTGTAGCTTCATTATTAGTGGTGGAACGAGCACCGGTAAAACCACACTATTGGGAGCTTTGTCAACTTTTATAAGACCAGATGCACGAGTGATAACTCTAGAGGATAATATAGAGTTAAAGCTCGCACCAAATAAGTTACTTGCAGCACCCATGGAGTGTCTTCCCCCAGCACCAGATAGAAAGAATGATAACGGTATAACAATGAGAGATCTGGTTAAGGGCTCGCTACAGATGAGGCCAGACGGCATTATTATTGGTGAGGTGACTGATGGGTCAGCATACGATCTAACACAGGCGCTCAACACTGGCCACTGGGGTGCCTCCACAATCCACGCAAACAATGAGCATGATGCGATTTATCGAATAACCTCACTTGTTGCTCAGGGTGGCCTTATGGGAGGTAAAGACGCCCTTCCACTAATAGCAGCAGCCTTCAACTTCATCATTCAGGTGGATCATTTCCCTGAGGATGGTACTCGAAAAATTGTAAGTATAAGTGAGGTCGCCCCCTTCCCGGAACGTAATGAGCATGACGAGCTCGTGCTACCCACAAAGAAAATTTGGGAGTATCAACGCCATGGATTAGTGGATAACAGGGTTACTGGAGAGTGGGTTAAATTAAATGAGATTAGTGAAATAACTAAGAACAGATTAAGACTTGACCTTGGTGAACTATTAACATGGGAGCAATTAAATAATTTAATATAATTATTTTCAGAAACAGGAGTATGTTTTAAGCGCCTACTAATTTTAATATATAAAATAATTTTTACAGTTTTTGTAATTAATTAGGTATGGGAGGTTTGAGGTAGATTCAGATGGATTGTATGAAACTGTTGGAGCCAGCTCATATTATTTTAATGGCTAACGATAATTAATAAATTTAATAAATATTAACATACTGTAACATCTATCGAGTTACAGTATTTTTTAAATATGCCCATCTAGCATATGAAAAGCGCCCGCTATAGTTATTACTATCACATAACTATAGCGGGCTATTTTAGAATTCGATTTTAAGCTCTGAAGTGAATTGCTTCTTACTTCGATATTTTTGTTAGTTATCTTATAATTAGGAATGGGAAGTTTAAAATGCTCAATAATACTATTACGTCGATTGTGATCTCAATCTGTGCATCATTGTTTGTGATCGGTGCATTCATCGCTATTCAAAGGGCAAAAAGACAAAAATATTTAGTTGAGAATGCTCAACTTGATGAAATTATAAGTATGAATGATGAGGAGTTTGATAAAACTAAAAACAATGCTTTCAATCGCTGGAACAATCATTGGAATAGGCTTTTCAAAAGTATGGGGTGGGAGAGATATCGGGATAATGAAAATGCTGGTAAGGAGGTGCTTTTAGGCTTTCTTGCGGTGATCATCATAAGTTATATATTACTTGACAATCTATTTCTAAGCATAACGGTAAGCCTGATCGGCGTTTACTTACTTCAAGTAATAATTCGCAATAGAATTAATTTTAAAGAGGAGCAAATAAACAGGCAATTGCCCGGATTTCTTCAAAATCTTAAGGCGAACATTCAGGCAAATGAAACTCCGGAGAGGGCTATATTAAAAATTGTGGATAATATGCCCAGCCCCTTACATGAAGATTTGAAAATAGTTAAAGATAAAATTCTTGCAAATAGTAGCTTCTCTGAGGCGGTTGCAGCGTTATCAGCAAAGACTAAATCTAGTGACCTTAAATTCTTATGCGCCTGCATGATTCAATCTGCAAATGTGGGAAGTAATATGGAGGACCAAATAACTGTTATTGAAAAGCAGCTTGAAGAGAGGGCGAGATTGACTAGGGAGAGAACTCAGGCGGTGCGAAGCTCCACTCCAGCGCTATGGGTGGCGACAGTGGCCATTCCAGTGGGATTCATCGCCTCCATATTCTTAAACCCAGCAGCCAAAGACTTCTGGTTCCACCAACCGATATCATATGTACTTCTAGGAGTTGTGGCCGGGCTATACGCTCTGGCAATATGGGGAGTGAAATACCAGGTGGATAAAATTAAAAACCTATAATAATAACCATTTTATGATAAAATATTTAAAAAATTAAGGAACAACAATGAAAAAAGAATTAATATTTGAGCTTGACCGTAAAAACTTACTAAACGCTAACACCATGAGCGGTTTACACTATCACGCTAAGGGTAAAATTGCTTCAAATTTGAGGGAGCTTGCATATAGAGAGGGATTGAAGGCGGTAGCCGAGGAAATTTTACCAGCAATTGAGCGTCGGAAGCAAATTATGGTGAGCGAGGGCAATAACAACACATTTAAAACTAAACTTGTGAAACAGTTTAAGAAGGATAATCCTGAGTTGGGTAAGAAAGAGCTTGATCAGGCGGTGCTTGATGAGATGGAGAGGTCAGGTTTAATTCTTAGTGAAAATTCTAAAGAAATTGAAGTAATCCCAATTTTTAATTATTTTAAAATAACTGTTACGGTATATAGTCCTACAAAGAGACGGGTCGATCCGCCGAATTTCGCCCCCACTTCAAAACATCTCATTGATGGATTAACAGACGCGGGCTGGTGGAAGGACGATTCATGGGAGTATCTTGATGAGGTGGCGTTCCGTTACGGTGGATTAAGTAACATTAAAGATACCTTTATTATAAAATTGAATGTTGAAGAGGTTGCTAAACCTAGCAGCCATCCAAAGCACTAAACAATCAAAAGAATTATTCAACGCTCTCTTGGTATAATAATTATATTAATATTGGGAGGGCGTTTTAATTTGGATAAAAACACCACTGTGAGTGAAAGCACATTTATTGGGGAGTGGGACTGGAAGAAAAATAATAAACTTTCATTAGATCCCAATAAAATTACACTTGGAAGCAAAGTGGAGGCCTACTGGAGGTGCTCCCTACAAAATCATTCATATAGAATGAAAATATATAACAAAAAGGCTGGTAAAAACTGCTCTTATTGTTATGGTAATAAAGTGTTACCGGGATTCAATGATTTATTAACTAAATTTCCAGAAAATGCTTTATATTGGGATGATAAGAATGCATTAAAAGCGCATGAGGTTTACTTTAACAGCAATCAAAAGCACCATTTTAAATGTCATAAATGTGGTTTAGAGTGGGAGCAAGAACTGAAACGCTTCAATAACTCTAAACATAAATGTAAAGGATGTTTTAAATTTAAAAGAAATAACACCACTCATTCTAAAAATATTGATGAAATAAGTAAAATATTCTCCCTAAATAATAGTGTTAATTTTGGAGAAATTAATGTTAAAGATTGTAAAAGTAAATATTTATGGAATTGTGCTTTAAATCATGAGTGGAGTGCCACTCCCTATAATATTTTTAATGGGAGAGGATGCCCATATTGCACCTATAAAAAAGTTCTTAAAGGGTTTAATGATTTAGACTCTCAAGAGCCAGAGGTGGCCAAGTATTTTGATGAAGAGGCCAACGGAGTCAAAGCCTCAGAGGTCTCCCATAAAAGCACAGGTAAAAGCTATCGGTGGTTTAATTCAGACTGCGGCCATTCCTGGAGTTCTAAAGTTTATATACAAGTAGCCAAGAATTACTGTAAAATATGTGCCCGTGGAGAAAGAGCAGTGGTTAAAAATATAAATGACATTTTCACCATTTATCCTAAACTTAAAGAATTATTTATTCATGAATTAAATGAAGCTTATCTTACCTATCATAAAAAGTCTAATAAAACTATTAAAATATATTGTGAAGCTAAACTCCATATAACTGAAGTTATGTTATTAAATTACAATGGCGGAAAAATTAAATGCGAGGAATGCTTAAAAACTCAGAGTTTATCAAATGATCAATTGAATAAAAATAAGAAAGAAAAATATTTAAAACGATTAGAGGACAATAAACTTATTAACTTTTTTCCAGATTCGATGTTGGAGTGGAGTAATTTTAATGGGAATATTAATAATTTCACCGTAGGAAGTAAAAAGACTGCGCTATTCAATTGTGAAAAATGTGGCGGATTTTATATTACAGATATTAAAAATAAATTTAGAAGAGATAGGGAGTTTAACTGTAAAATTTGTAATGGTAAAAAAGTTCAATATGGAATAAATGACCTCGAAAATTATTTAATTAGAGAAAATCTTTCCATAATTATCAATGAGTACGCCCATTGTAATGAAAAGGATTCTAAAGAAATATTTTATAAGGCTAAATATAGAGTTACTTGGTGTTGCAGTAAATGTAAAAAGTTCTATGAGCGAAGCCCCTATGAGAGGCTTATAGAAAACAAGAATTGTAGCAATTGCTCTAAATCATTTGGAGAGTTAGAATTATTATCCTTCATTGAAAGCATTTACTCTGGTGAAATTTATGGTGCCGTTCACTCCCTTATATGGCCTTATGAAATAGACATTTACCTGCCGGAGCTACAATTGGCGATAGAGTATAATGGCAATTACTGGCACAACGGCGAGCAATTGATGAAGAGAGTTAATATGAGCGCTTATGAATACCATTCATTAAAGTTGAACAAATGTCGGGAGAGGAATGTTCAGCTACTCTATATTTGGGAGCACGATTGGGTTAATAATAAAGAATATATGAAGCTCCTTATCAAAGAATTTATGAATGGGTCAATTGTTCATGGTGATTTACAAAAATTAACTCATGATGTGGAGGGATAATATGAGAAAATTGCTCGTTAATAGTGAGCTTTCTAAAGAGTTGTCAAACGGCAACGATTATAATAAATATAAAAATCTTACTTTGGGAAGTGGTGTAAAATTATTATGGCTGTGCTCCCATTGTGGTGGAGGGTGGCTCGCATCTGTTAACTCTAGAAAATCAGGTAGCGGTTGTCCCAAATGTTCTATAAAAAATCGAACTTATAAAAGCAATAACTATTTATATGAGGTTAATGAAGAACTATTTGAAAAGTTGGATGCACATCACAACGGCTAAGTTGAC
>JAOYMY020643934.1:0-11097 GCA_025802475.2 Pernis celebensis
AGAAAACATGGGCATTGAAGTGGGAATATTCCAAGATCTTGGTATGACAGTTTTGGGGGGGGGGAGGATCTTGAGTACATAAATCTGTGGTTATTGTAGTGCAGGACAGAACCAAGTGGTGTCTGAGGGACAGGGACTGATGGAATTTGGAGCCATTCCAGCCCAGGAGAGCTGGCTGACCTGACTGGCTGTGTGACTCGGGGCTTCTGCCTCCTTCTGGCACCACAAAGCTGTTTGGCTCTGACTGAGCTGCATTTTTGGGCCTTTGGGACAAAGGCTTTGCGAGTCCCCCATGCAGTGAAGCCACGTGTGCCACGGGGAGCTTGGACATGGTGTGTTTGTGAGAACTGGGGTGTTCCCCTGGGAGTAACCCCAAGCTGAGATTGGCAGCTGAGGAAGAGCCAGGGCTGTGTGTGAGGAGGAGCAGCGTGTTGGGAGGGGTTGGGAGGCACGCTGGCGTTTTTTGTTTAGTTTTTTCCCCCCTGCTTCTCTGATTGCCTCTCTGGCCTCTGTGGTGTTGGGAAGAAAAAGCTGGAAGCCAAGTAAACTGAAGGGGCTTTGTGAATTGCTTTGCAGAGAAGTGCCACCTTCAGAGGATGCCCAAATGCACCTGGAGCCGATGAAGGGGATGCAGAAAGTACAGCAGAGGGCAGGGAGCTGCCCCTGCCCCCAGCTCCCTGGGTTTGGAGGCTTTTGGTGACCTTCTGAAATGCAAAAAGCCTCCCTATCTTGTTTTGAACCCTACAGCCAGCCCTGCAGAGGTGTGCCATGTTGCAGATCTTCAGAGGGATTTGTGTGTGTCTTGTGCTGGCAGATGGGAGTCTTGGCAGGAAGATCCTTTTCCAAAAGAGAGAGGGTTTGGGATGGAGCTGCTGAGCCTGGGTGGGTGGGACAAGAAAAATAAACCTATGTTAAAGTTGAAGGGCATTTCTGGTGCCTCAGAGGGCTCCTGGAGCCCTGGGGAGGGGCTTTGAACAGGAGAGGGTGTGCACAGCCCCCCAAACCAACCCCAAAGCCCTGAGAAGGAACCTGCCCCTGCCTGCCCTACCTTGTTGGTCTCACTGGCCAGTGCTGAGAGTGTCACAGGGGAATGGCCCATGGGGAGGCAGGGGGACAAACCTGAGTGCTGGTGCTTCCTGATGCCCTGAGGGGGTGACACAGCTGTGCTCCAGCCTGCTTGGGGTGGAAAGTCTGATTTTGGTGGTTTTTTCCTTTTTTTTTTTTATTTTTTTTTGAAAATACTTCTGTGTTTCAATGCAGCCCCAGGAGCAGCACTGCAGTGTGGGACATGCTGGGAGCAAGTGCCAGGTAACTGTAGGGAACCCCTGGTGAAGTCTGGGATCTCTTGCTGTCAGAGCCTAGGGGTGGGTTGGATCTCCCTGGGCAGGTGTAGGAGTTCATAATGGCTGTAGCTGTTGCCTGAAGAATGATGTGTTAAATCTGTTTGAGTTTAACTCGGTACACACTGAAAATTTGGTGTTCTTGTCAAGGTGGGACTTCTGCCGGAGTTCTGGAGGTGTGAAATAGGCACTTCTATTGCTACTAGAAAATATGTGTTAGTCCAGGTCGCCTTTGGGTAGGCTGCTGTTATATTGTAGATCTGCAGCAGTGATAAGTCTTGACCAGTGGTTTAGAGGTTTGTAAAAACAAAACAGGGAATAGACAAATCAGCTCCAGTAGGTTGAGGAGTGTTATATTTACAGAATGCTCAAGCCAACAGTGAACCTAATGCCTGTGGCAGTATTTAATACCAATAATTGTACTTTTTTTTCCTCCAGGTCCCTGGAAAGCCTGAGACAAGAAGCGACCAATAACTTCTTGTGTGCCCTGACAGAGAGAGAGAGGCAGCAAGTTGTATTGGAAGTGTTTCTGTGAGTACCTGTGAAATCCCAATCTTCTTAACAGGTTAAGAATGAATCTGAATAGGAAAATACAATATTTTACAGGAAAATCTCAGGTGGCAAAGATTATTTGCCGAGAGGTTTCTTGAAATCTGGAAATAGGTTCATAGCAATTTTTTTTTCTACGAGCAAATGGTCTGAAAAAAAGTGTGCAGAAGGTTATGAAAGGTAAGTGACAAGCTGAAAGAAACAAGAAGGAAAACATTTAGTGATGTGTTTTGGTTTCACCAAGAGTTTTAGATTCCTGTCTTGCAAAATTGGTTGCCGTGTGTGCTTTCAATTGAGAAAGAGTAAGAGCCTCTGACAGGGAGAGCAGTGAGAGGCTTTCTTTAGAACTCATTAACAGTAGTGGCCTTGGAGTTTACCTGCAGAGTGTTGAAGGGGTGATTGAGTGTTGGGATAGCCAAGGACTGTGTTCCAGGTCCATCCCCATGCCTGTAGCAGAGCTGTCTGGGAACTCTGCCTGCCAGTGTCGTGCTGCCAGGGGCACGTGGGATGGCTCCTGCCTCGTCTGCTGCTGCCCATGTGCTGCTGGTTGGCTCGGGGGACAGTGTTGGTGTAGTTTAAATTGCCACTTGTCCATCCAGCTGGATCAACATCCTTCAGTTTAAAGGGAGGATTGTCCCGTGTTCTTGGCTTTCGAATGGCTTTGAGTTTGTATAAGGAAGAGTATCCTTGGCTGGCTGCTGTGTTCAGATACAATAGTGCTGTTTGGTACCTCCTTCAAGGAGAAGCAGGAGCCTGGATTGCTCTCTTAGATGGCCTTCCTGTTAAAGCAAAGCAGTAAAGGTGACTGCAAAGGCAGTGCTGGGTACTGTGGAAGTCAAGAGTGATTGTGACTTTATTTCCTGGTTCTGCTTAGGGAATCATTCAGGGTAGACTAAGGAATTTTTGATATCCTTAGACTCTCCTGATTGAAGTAAAAGCGTAATTCTCCTCCCTCCCTTCCATAACTTGAGGGTCAGTATTTATTCTTTTATTGTGAGCTAAGTGGCCTCTAGAATTTGCAGAGGCAATGGCTGAAGTGTTGTTTGACAGCATACATGAGCAAGCTTTGTCAGGAGCTTCCAGCAGCTGGTGATGTCTGCTGCCTGACACATACCCGGGGAACTGTGCTTCTGGCATAGTTAGGAAAACTGTGGCACAAAAGGCTGAAGTGTGGCAGAAACGAGGTAGGATGGAACAGTGCCATGATGGTTTAGCCCTGAAAATGTACACGCACTTGGGCTTATTCCACGTATTTATCTTAATGTTAGAGAAAAGCAAAAATAACCATTGGCAGTTGTAGCCCCCAACTCCTGCAGTTCCCTCTCTGGCTGCAGTTTTCTGAGCACCCTGTAAAGGAACCGCAGTTTCCTTCTTTTACAGGCGGGGTCATTCCTGGGTTAGGCAGAGCCCTTCCAGCCAGGGTGATGCAGTGCATGCAGGGGATGTCTCTGGTGCTATGGAAGGGCAACAGGACTTGGGTTTTATAACCTTTCTTAATACAAAAGATACTGGGGGTAATTTTTATCTTCTGATTCCTCTTTCTGCTGCTCTGAGGCCTGTCTGTGATATGTTGGGTTCCCCACTCCCCTCTTTTGCTGTGTCCTCGTAGTGCTGTCCCAGAGGATGTTGAACCAAGCAGTGGGAGCCACCGCAGCCCTGCTAAGCAGAGCTTGGACTCGGGAAGCTCCAGTAAGGTTTAAGTGCTCTGCCTTGTGAGTTACATGTGGGACTGTAGGAATTTAAGGTAGGCAAAGTATGAGCTAGCCTATAAATGAAAATAAAACATAAAGAGTAAGTGTCCCATCAAAATGAGGACAGTCAGTCTCGGTTCTCAGGCTTCCTACGGTACTGTCATTTCTAGGCCCCCAAAACACCCTCTGGTTAGGTATCCAAAGTGTTTGGAACAGTGAGTGTTATTACAAGCTGTTTAGTATATACCTAGATGTAATGAAATGCATTGTGTGCGCAATTCCTGCCTGGAGTCGGACTCTCCTGCAGTTTGCTGGTTTACAAGAGACCCTGTCATATTTTCTTAATCTACTTCTATGTGGGAAGGCATTTTGATGGGTGATTTAGAGCTTTGGTTGCTGCACTCCTCTGGCCAGTTTGGGCTATGTGGAAGCTGCTCCTCCCTGGGAGGTGGAGGCAGTGCAAGCTGAGGGCTTAGCTGCTGCAGAGCTGGACTTCAGGGTTACCCCAGAAATGGGAGAGGGGAAAAACAGACCTGTAAAGGTCTTCAGAAGGTGAATGTGTGTGATCTTGGGGAAGCTTTTTGCAATCCTTGTTTTGCTGTAGCATTGTGCACACCCAGGGCTCAGCCCCTCATTTGAAGGCTGTCAGCACTGTTTGTGCATGTCACAGCAACAGGGATATCCCACCTTGATGGAACGAGCAGTGTCAGTGCTGTCACCTGTTGTCATCCATGCCATCTCTGCTGGTATGTCTGGCCCCTTGGAAACCAACCTCTGCCAGAAGGTGATTTTCTGTGTCTTGTCTGGGTGTACACCCCCAGCCCCAACAACAGTAGCTGAGCTTGCAGTTTTCTCCCTTTTTCCTATTTTTTTTTTGCAGGCCGCTTGTATGTCAGGTTGGTCTGGGAGGTTCATTTTCTAAAGTGAGCCTGCCATGACAGTAGCATTGCATGTATTTCTTAACCAGTTCCATTCTAAAACTTGCTCCAGAGAGAAGTGTATGTGAGAAATCAGATGTAGGACTCAAAATTCACCTGACACCTGGTGCATGTCTCATGGCTAGAAGAACATGGCAGGCAGGTCTTTACATAACCCTCACCTCTGCTCTGATATGCCTTAAATATTACTTGTGTATTGAAGGTGATAAAAGGCCCTGTGGGTCTTTGGTGTTGATGAAAGCCTTAGGAAACTGTGCAATGCTGGGGGAACTCCTTCTTGTGTCCCAGAGCAAGTCTCTCAGTGACTGTGTGAACACTGGAGGCTGATCTTTTGGAAGGAGCTTGGTGTGATGGGGCAGAGAATAAGACTACAGCCCCCCTGATGTGTGTGAGGGCTCTGTAAGCATCGCTGCCATACCATAGCCGAGTACAGGATGAGGGAGGGGGAGTAATTAACGTATCTTCTCTGGAGTCTTGGGTTAGTGGTGTTTAGTGGCCTTTTTTTTTTTTTCCTTGCTGCTTGTCTTGTGGTGAGTCACTTCAAGCGGGATGTGCCCCATTTGAGCCTTACCCTGGTGCCTTGTGTGGTTATTGTCAGCACTGGGGGACAGGGGAAAGGCAAAGCTCGCCTTAACGTTGGTCTCCTTCCTCCTCTGAAGAGAAGGACATGTTATAGTAAGTGTGTTACTGCCTGGGGCCACCTGCAGAGCTCTGTCTGCCTGACCTCCCCTTTCTTTGTGCTCTTCTTGGGTGATGGTAATGGTCACTTGGATAATTTTGGAAGAGCTGTTAAGTTCTTTGCCTGTGGAGATGTACTGGTAATAGCAAGGAGGGAAATGCTTGAGCCCGTAGCCAGTAACTTGGCTCCAAGTGGAATTTCTGATGGAATAAGGACAGTAAGGGGAAGCAAATAGCAAGGATCCAAGAATCTGTCTGTTTTGAACACAACGTTTTATTGTCACCTGTTGTTTGGCACAGTGTTCTCAGTGGATGGTTTTGGGGAAGAGATTTGGAGGAAATTCAGGGTTGGTTGTGTGGCCAAATGTGCCCCTCTGTGCGTGTGTCCTGCTGCGGGAATCCCATCGATGGGGCTGCTGTTCCCACTCTCGCTGTTGCCGTGGCTGTGCCACAATCCTCAGAGCCGATGGGTGGGTTGGGAGCACTCGACAGCTCCCCATCAGAGTGGCGAGGTGGGGGTGCCCATCCATAGGGTTACCCTGTGGGTTAGGAGCTTTTTGTGGTTTTGCTGTAGGAAGGTGGAATAGAGTGCGTGCCTTTTTAATTCAAGGACAGCCAAGACCTGGGAAGGGACTCTGTGCTGGTTTGGTAGCACAAGAACAGTTCTTAAAACATCTTAAGCATTGGAGAAACAATCAGGACAAATGGCTCCTTTTTTGCAGAGAGGCGGTTTCCAAGGTGGGGAGTGGGGGGTGTTTCTATGTTTACTCACAACAATACTCAACTCGGGAGGTAGACAGTGAGAAAATGGTGTCTACGCATAGGCTTGAGAAAAGGTGTGTGTGTACCTGTGTGTGAGATCTGCACTTTCATAGGAAAGGAGATGTAGTGACATTGATCTGCCAGTGAGCCAAAAAATTGTGCACTTGTCTGAAAGAGGCAAAAGCTCTGTTGGCCTCTCTTGACACCTGAACCAAAAGTGATGCAAGTTATTTTTAGTTCCCCCCTGGTTGAAAACTTCACAACCTCCCCAGAGGCTTCTGGCTGGATGTTTTGCAGATGAGAAAGAGGTAATGGGGAGGTTTTTTGTGGCAAAAATCCAGGTGACCTAGAGGTGGAGTGAATATTTTGGGTCTAAAATTTGAGGTTAAGTGTAGGGACCAGCGTGCATGTTTTGAGTTTAATGCCAGAGATCATAAGTAGAGGAGTGATTAAAAATCATAAAAAGGAAATGAAAATTTTGGAGTTGGCTTCCTGGAAGAGAGTAATGGTTCTTGTGCATAGGAAGGAAGTGCTGTTACCTCGTGGTTGCAGGTGTAGATGAAAGCCTGCCTGTGGGAAGTAAAGGCAAACAAGACTTGTGTCCTGACCCTTTCTGTGCCAACGGGTGGAACACTCGATCAGCCCATGTGGAGGTAAGCAAGGTGAGCCTTGACTCTTGGACTCAAGTGGATGTTAGTGTTCAGGTGTATATTCATCTCTTGTTTTCTGTGTTGTATTTCTGGTCTGCAAACTTCTGACTGTCAGCCCAAAGCAACAGAGAATCAGCCAGTGAGAGGTTATGGTGGAGAAGCATCCGATAGGGGCTACTGTGGGAATGCTGTGCTTTAAGGTGGTGTGCCAGTACATGCCTTTGCCTTTGTTTTCCTGCAGAGGATGCACACAAGCTCAGGGGACCAAAGCCAGTCCCTGATGAGCCGACGGACAAGGCTGGGTGGTCTTCAGCTGGCCTCATGTACAATGCCAAAGTCTCACAGAGCTCAGAGATTTTAAGCATTTGCCTTTTCTATTTGCAGGTGCTGTGCAGGAAGCCTTTAGAAAGAGAGGACATTTCAAGGGGAGTCCGAGAGGCGATGGGAGGAGCAGGGGTGCACTGAACTCTGAGGAACTTTGGTTGTCACTCAGCCAGGTATCCCGTTTGATGACAGCCACCCCCTGGAGCTGGTGAGCTGAGGACCTCGGTGCACTTAGGGGACGGTGAGTAGCAGAATTGTTGGGCTTTGGGTGAGGTGCTGCTGAACTCAGACATAGATTGTGGTTTTCCTTCTTGTAGCTGACCAAGAGAATAAGCCGGTGACTGCAGGAACCTTTGAGGGATCCAAGGCGACCTTCCTTAATGTTGAAGAGGGATTCACATTGCCACCTCTGTGAAAGATAAGTAAAGGGCCGTCACCCAGAGAGGGGATTAGAGCAGGATAGTGGGGTGGGAGTGGAATGTGGGCTGGATCTGGAAATGAGCGTAGGGGAAAGGGATGTCTGATACCCGGCCCCTTATTTTAGGTAAGGGGAGTGTCTCACTTTTAGCCACAACAGTAGGGGCTGTGCAGGGCAGAGCAGTTCCAGTGTGTGTTGTATAGTTTGTATAGTCCGTCTTCTGTGTTTTGTGAGTCTCTGGGATCAGATGCCTTTGTGCTCTGCCCTGGAGGGGCTTATGGGAAGTGCTGGCTGTCCTCCTTGGGGTCTCAAAGGTCTCCTTGTCATGGTTGCCAGTGTTCCTTGACTTGCAAGTTTGCATGTGTTTTAGATTTCTACCTTGGACTTTTCCAGTTAGGTGTCTTTTACAGCCTCATTTCAGGCTGTGTCATCAGCTGTTCACTTGTGCCATGTGTCTGAAAGGAGGAGGAATTGTTCTTTGCACCCTTCTCTTCCTACATCCCAAATGTAGCATTCTTGGGCATCCTTTTTTGTGGTTGTATTAGAGAGTAATGAAGTAGTGTTATTTTGGTGGGAGTCTGGCCTTGCTGCCTGCTCAGTTATAGAAAAACATGAGTAAGAAGGAAGTACTTTTAATTTAGTTGATTAATAGAGCCTAGAAGGGTGGGAAAGTAGTTATAAGATGCTGAGAAACCAGGCAGAGTATTGTACAAAGTAACTCTCTAACACTAGACGTACTCTGTTATCAAGGCTGTGTTTCTCTCTGACTTGGCTGGAGGCCTCAAGATAGATACAGATAGCCAGGAAACACAATGGTGAAGGTTGTACAGTGGGGTGAGGAAGATCATGTGGGCAGGGGTCACACGACCACTACCCTGCAGGTGAGCGTGCGCAGACTGTTGCCACTTATGTAATAACGGGCAGTGTTTGGCTGCCCCCCGGGCATCACCTTATACTGCGTCCTGGCCCCACGCAGTATAACGGATGGCTGATCAATAAGGACACCAGGAGCGGGGCAGCTGAGCGACACCCATCCTTCCACCGAGCCCATGTTGGCTCCATGGGGACGCCCACTAAGCATGGGTGCTGTCCAGCTGCTGCCCATCCTGGTAGTCGTGGCCTGTCTGCTCGAGTGAGCATCAGGGATAGTGAGTAAGTGCTAAAACATCAACTGTTTTGTATCCTTCTGTATTCTTTTATTAGGTTTTAAGTATTTTGTTCTTTTTATCCTCTTTTGCATTAGGTGTTAGGTATTTTATCCTTTTTATTGTCTTTTGCTTGTTGGTATTGCAATCAATGCTATTTTTTGGTATTTTATGACTGTGCTTATCTTTATTCTGCACATGTGTCTAAAAGGAACTGGTACAGTGGTTTTGATGGGCTCTTGTTGTTGAAGGTCCTTGTCTTTGAGCCTGTTGGGAGGCTTCCTGAGAGCATTCTCAGCTGACTGACACGTAGGTCACGCTGCTCAACAGGGTCTCGGTTCTTGGAGTTGTTCTTCTCCCTGAGAGCTTTCTCTCATCCTCACGCCACACGTTTGTAGTGTAATGTCTCTGGTGTGCGTGTGTTTGGCCTGGAGCTGTTCTGCCCTGCTGTGTAGGCTGGGGGAGCAGGTAGAATAGGCCGAAGAGTCTCCCATTAACACATGTTTGGTACCCTTAGGCGGTTGCGGTGGTGGCTGTGCGCTTGGAGCAGCCGTGGGCAGTGTGAGTGCAGTGCCGAGAGCAGGGTTTTGTGGGGATGATGGGAGCTGTGTAGCAGGGCCTTGACTTTGGGTGGTTGTTCTTAGGTGTCTTAATGTGGGCTGTAGTTGCAGTGTAGATTTCCTGAGGGGAACCTTGAAAATGTTAAGGTATCACTGAGCATCTGTGTGACCATGTTAATCCTGTTTTTGTTCAGAGGCAAGCAGACAAGATGTCCAGCAGATTTAGAGGAAGCCGGAGCAGCAGAGCAAGAGGGTGGGTCGGCACTCAGTGTGGCAGGGAAGATGTTGCCTTAGGGTCTGTGAGTACTTTAATTTCTGGCTTCTTTTTTTCATTGTGAAGGTGGTGAGCTATGGGGTGGCGTGGGCTTACCAGCACTGGAGGGACGATGAGCGAGGTGGGTGTTCTACTTACTGAGTTGATTTAGATGTTAGTTCTGGGTGTTGTATCGTCAGTGCATCTGCACACCTGCCTTCTAATTTTTCTTTCACAGGCAACCGTAGAGCCATCAGCCCAGGGTGACAAAGGTCTGTCCAGTGAGATGTTGCAGCAAAGGAACCTGAGATAGGGACTTCTGTGGGCATGATGTGCTCTGAGGCGCTAGGTCAGTATGTGCCCTTTGCCTCTGGGTGGTTTTTTTTGTCTTATGTCTGTCATTTCCTTTTGGTAACAGGAAACTTTTGCTGGGAACTCTGTAGAAAACATTAAATTACTTTTGAAATTCAGATGCTTTTCTTTCCTGTGCGGCATCCAGATCTTTCCATGATCATTATTAAGATGCTGCCTGTTTTCAGCACTCAGGAGCTGCAGCCTGTAGTCAGTGCTCATTTGCCAGCTCACTTGGTAGAGGCTGTCCCTCTGGACAGAGGCGCGCAGTGGCTGGGGCGCAGGTGCTGTGGATTGGGTTCAAGGTGGGTGGGTATGGCAGGAAGAAGGTAGTGAGGTTCCAGGACAAGTCCAAGACCCAAGGGAGTCAGCGGGCAGGGAGGGACACGTCCTCAGGGTGCGGTGTTAGGTGCCCCAGTGTGTCTGTTCCCCATTGAAGGTGTCTCCTGTTGAGGTGGGCAGGAGCTGGAGAGCCGGGCTGAGAATGGGGTTTGTAGGCTGGGAGCGAGGAGCTGTTGTGGTGATTGTGTGAGCACAAATCTTGTTTGTGGTACAGCCGTGTCCTGCAGCCTCACAGGGTGATCTCCCCACAGCAGTGTCACAAGGAAGGGACGAGACATCCTGTAGCAGTGGCCGGAGTGCAGGAAAGGAGGGGGAACACTGCGGAGCCTGTGCCAGGAGATGAGGTCCCATCTTCAGACAGGTGAGGAGAGTGAGGGGGCTCAGGCAGCAGTCTCCCAAGGAAGGGAGATTACAGCCCAAAGACGCTTGAAAGTTTGTGGGTAGGCGGATGTGAAACTACACAGATCCCTGGTTTTTTGTGTTTTACGGGGGTATGCAAGCTTGCGACTGCCAGCCCAGAGCAACAGAGAACCAGCCAGTGAGAGGTGACAGTGGAGCACCATTAGATGGCAACTACTGTGGAAATGCCTTTAGGCATCCTTTAAGTTGGTGTGCCAGTACGTGCCTTTGCCTTTGTTTTTGCGCAGAGGATGCGCACAAGCTGGAGGGGCCAAAGCCAGCTGCTGCCGAGCTGACTGACAAGGTTGGGTGGTCTTTAGCTGGCCTTGTGAGTCATGCCAAAGTTTCCTGGGACTCAGTGATTTAAGGATTTGCCTTTTCTATTTGCAGGTGCCATGTGGGAAGCCTGTGGAAAGAGAGGAGCATTCCAGGCGAGTCAGGGAGGACACAGGAGGAGCAGGGCTGCACTGAGCTTGGAGAAACTTTGCCTGTCACTCGGCCAGGTATCCAGTTTGACGACAGCCGCTCCCTGGAGCTGGTGAGCTGAGGACCTCGATGCGCTTAGGGGAAGGCGAGTAGCAGAATTGTTGGGCTTTGGGTGAGGTGCTGCTGAACTCAGGCATAGATTGTGGTTTTCCTTCTTGTAGCTGACCAAGAGAATAAGCCGGTGACTGCAGGAACCTTTGAGGGATCCAAG
>JAOYMY020652108.1:0-11022 GCA_025802475.2 Pernis celebensis
GCAATGAAGAATGTTGGAAATGTGGAAAAAGAGGACATCATGCTAGAGAATGCAAAAGCTCATCCTTCACTTCAAATCTCCAGAAAAATGACAAGTATGGCAAAGGGAAAAAGAAAACAAGCCTAGTAGCCACTTGGAGTGATGATGAGGAAGCATATCAAAGCAATGATGAAAACAACCTAGCTCTTATGGCAAATAGCTTCTTAACAAGTGATGATGAAGATGAGGTAACATTCATTGATCAAGAACTTAGAGATTCTTTTAATGCTTTACAAATTGATTTTAAAGAAGCTATTGAAATCAACAAGAGATTGAGAAAGAAAATAAGAGAGTTAGTTGCTGACAATAGTGTTTTGCTTGAGACTATTGATGATTTGGAAAGCACTAAGGAAGATCACTCTACATGTCTTGCTGAAAAAGAAAATCTTGCTTGTGAGCTTGATAGACTTAGAAAGGAGTTTTCTTATGTGGTTGGAAAATTTGCTGGTGGGAATGAAAAGTTTGAAAAGATGTTGTCCTTACAAAGGTATTCTATTTCTAAACATGGTTTAGGATATGATCCTTTTGATAGAGATTGTTCTTTGATTTCAAAATTCACTCAAGATGGAAAAATTGCTAAATGTGCTAAATGCTTGAAAGATGGTCATATTGAAATTGCATGTAAAAGTACTAGGAGATGTATTAATGTTAAGAAAATTTGGGTGATAAAAGGTACAACACCTCCTAATGTGGTTTATATGAATAACCAAAATGGACCCAAAATGGCATGGGTACCAAAAAGAAGAAAAGATATTTCTGTTGTAGGTACAAGCAAGGGATGAAAATCCACCAAGCACATGATACATTGATAGTGGATGCTCAAGGCATATGAGTGGAGACAAGAATTTATTTGCAGAAATAAGACTAAAGAATCAAGGATATGTCACATTTGGAGACAACAATAAAGGTAAAGTCATTGGTATTGGTAAAGTGGGTAAGGAACCTTTGCCTACCATTGACAATGTTGTACTTGTTGATGGATTGAAACTTGGTATGTGTGATTTAAATTCTTTTGGTTGATTTTATTTGTTTGCATACACTAGTTAAGAAATATGGTCATAGACAAATTTGCAATTCCATTGGAGATACACCATCATGGTTTACATTTAGGTTATGGAATCATTATTTTGGGATTTAGAAAGTTTCCAGTCGACTAATTAAAGTTTGAGACTATGGATTTGTGTGATTTTGTTGTTTTGATGGTTTGCTACTCACTTCTCTGTGGATTATTGGTTAATTATGACAAAAAGGGGGAGTAAGTTCATTTCATCTTGATGGATATTTTTTTTGGGTTCTGATTGGTAATGTTAAATTGTTACTAAAAATTTTGAGTTGGATTTACAATGCCTATTGGATATATTGTGCCTATTTGTGTTGATTGTTTTGATTATGACAAAAAGGGGGAGAAGATTGGAGAAATTGGAAATTGATCTTTGCAATAATTTTATGAATTTGTTTTTGCAAGGTTATTAAATTCAATGATTTATATTATTAAGGGGGAGACAAACTAACCAAAAAGACAAGGCATAAAACCTTGATCACTGTTTCTTTGTTTTCATTTCTTAAACAATTTCTAAGTGTTTTGTCATTATCAAAAAGGGGGAGATTGTTGGACCAATGGTGGTTGACAAATTAATCCTACTTATGTTTTGATAATAACAAATTGTATAGAATTGGTTAAGAAATTTATTGCAGGTATTTTGGATTGAAAGAAATATAGAAGACATTATAAATCTTGAGGAATCAAGAAGGAAACAATCTTCAACATGATGAAGACTTATAAATCATTGAGGAATCAAGAAGGAAACAATCTTCAACATGATTGAGGCATTAAATATGAAGATTATGGAAAGAATTGATGAAGATTAAGAAGGAAATAATATTCAACATGCAAGAAGCATTAAACATGAAGATTATGGAAGACTTGATGAAATATATCTGTTGGAGATCACACAAGTCGAGTTATCCTTCACACAAGTCGAGTTATCAAAGAACGGAGATGAAAACTGCTGAAACAAGTCGACTTATAGCTTACAAGTCGACTTATCGAAGGACACAAGTCGACTTACATGATACAAGTCGACTTATCAGAGAGCGGAGCATTTTACGAAATTTGTCACAAGTCGACTTACACTGCACAAGTCGACTTATGAAGATCGACAAGTCGACTTATACATTGAGACAAGTCGACTTATATGTACAGATTGGACAAGATTCATTCAAATCTTCTTCAAATGGAAAGAGATAATCATGCAACGGCTAGGAGATAATTAGCAACGGCTAGTAAGGTTCTTTAATGTCTATAATCCTCCAAGAGCTTACAGATTAATGTGGGATATCAAGAGATCAACATATATATGTTCAAGAAGCCAAAAGAACAAAGTGTTCAACAGAAAAGTTTGCTCCATATTGTTTATTTCCAATCTGTTATTGAGCATTGAGCTTACATCTTTATTTCATTATTCTTTGTGAGTTAGTGATCAGTGATTGTTCACTTGTGAGGTAGGATTTGTGCCGGAAAACAAATCGATTGTAAAGGTAGCTTGAGCCGGAAATCAAGTGGTATTGTAAAAGTTCGCACTGAACTAAAAAGTGTGCAATATAGTGGTTTGCCAAATCCTAAGTGGGAACTTAGGTAGAGGACGTAGGTCTTAGCACCGAACCTCTATAAAAACAGTGTTTGCTCTTCTTCCTTACTCTTTATATTTGATTTTAGTTAAAATTGGTTTTGTGTGAATTAACTTCTGATTTTATTGTAGAATTCTACGAAAAGCTTTAAAAGATCTATTCAACCCCCTTCTAGATCATTTTCAATTAACACTAATTCACATATGCCTTGAGTTATTTGCTAAGCATGGAATATGACATTAATGACATGAATGGAAAGGTACTCATAAAGTTCTCATGCCCTACATTATATGTGTTCTCCCTTCTCAAGTAGACTATATGTATATCATCTCCATTTAGTTATCTTATATTCATTATTATGACCATAAGTATCAATAAGGTTGAATATTTCATTATAATCAGTATCATGATTAAACTCATAATACTCATATTCATAGTTCATGTTATTAAGTTCATTAATAAGCCTCTCATCAGTCTTATAAGCTGAACAAGCACTAAGACCATTATAATCTAACTCTATTAACTCTTTTAATTTAACAGTTTTTATAAGTATAAGTGATGATTTCTCGATCAGCAATATTATAGCAGGGATAAGTTCACCATAATGATTAAGTTTTTGGCAATAATAAATTGCTTGTGCCAATACTTCATTACAGACTTTTTTATCTTTAAAATTCCTATTGGCTTTTGCCTCCACTAGGACCCGATAATCAGTATCCAGTGTTCTTATTTCTAGTAGTCCATCAATATTATATGGAGCAGTGTAGTTAATTTTACCTTCACTTATTATTGTATATTTATTCTCATAATACTTTTTAAAGAAATTATAAAATTCAGTCTCTATTTCCTTTTCAGTAACTGAACTATCGTAATTTCTGACTCTATTTTTGTAAATTTCGATATCTTTAATATCTATCATCATTGCTTCCTTTGCGATTGCTTTGTATGATACTATTTTATCAAGTTTTTACTATTAATAATTATTATGATAATATATTTTCAAGTGCTATTGATTGCTTTGTAACTTCCAATAGCACTTTTTAATTATATAAAATCTTTAAATTTGATACCCTTGATATGAGTAGGAGTACCGCCAGGTGTTCTTGGAGAATAATTAGGATTATTTTTTTGTTTTGGGTCAGTCCACTGCGAATGAATCAATTTACCCACTCTACCTCTATTAACAGTTAACTTTAAATCTCTAAAAATTCTATGAGTGGTAAAGCGATCAAGAAAATTCTTATAAGCAAGTTCAGAATAACCATGACTATTTAAATAATAATTATGACTATCTCTTAAATCTTCCATAAGAACATAACTTGACTCATCCTTCTCAAGATAAGCATTACACCAATTCTTTATATTATCTCCACGATTCTGCCACTCTTCAGTCGCTTCAATAATGGAATCGGGCAATTCAGGATCCCTCATTCCACTCTTATACCATTGGTATGCCCCTTCTATTCTTCGAGCGAGAAAATCTATATGAGTTTCACGATTATGTAGTGAAGCTTTACGAACTCCATCATCAGCAAGATGGTGACTATCATTAGTAATGGCTTTACTACTTCTTTTAAACACTTTAGTGAACGGCACAAGAACAATTCGACGCCATGTACCGTTATCATAGTCAGTCACCTGAGGAAGAATATTACAGCTCACAAAAATAGTGCACTTCAATTTAAAAGTTTCAAAATCCTTATACAAACCTCTACCAGTAACCTCCTCAGTTCCAGTAAGATTCTTCATTCTAACAGTGTCAAGCTGTTTATCAGGCATTTCCTCAATAATCGCCTGATGAATATTCTTAAAACACATCAAATTATAAGCATCATTAGATTTAGTTCTAATAAGCGAGTCCTGCGGAGGAAAGCCACAGTAACTACCAGCAGTTATTCCAAGAATATTTAATAATGTTGATTTACCATTAGCACCTACTCCATTGAAGAAAATCATCGTGTCTTCACTAGGCTGATGCCCCGTTAAAGCTTGTCCAGCCATAACCATAAACCAATCAACTGCATCATCCGGTAATGCACTTAAAATAATATCTACATACTTACTTCTAACCTTATCATCAAAAGGTATAGGTATTCTATTAGTAATTAAATATTCATGACTAAAGGGAAGTAACTCCTTATTTTGTAAATTAACCACTCCATTTTCCACCAATAATAAATCAGGATTCTTATTAAATTCTTTCTCGTCAATGAGACAATCCACTCTAGCAAGTTCAGCAACATTAGCGATAGTTATTTTATTCAAACATCTTTTAGATGCTTTAACTTTATCTGTATCCATACTTTCAAAAGCAACTTTAACCTCATTAAAGCACCATTCACGACACTCACTAATTATCTCCTCTTTGGAAGTCTTTAGCCACTGTCCAGTTTCTTCATTATATCTCATCCATGTTTCTTTACCGTTTAAATACAACCAATGTTTATTATAAATATACTCCCCAAATCGCTTAGACATCACTGCATCGCTATAATACTTGTCACTACCATCGAATGCACTCTCACTCTCCCTAACAGAATCATTTTCCTCACCCTCTTTTTCTTTAGCAATTCGTAATCTTTCAGACTCTTCATATCCTTTAATTACACTATCAAGAGTTTTATTAAATTCATTTTCACTTAAACCTATCCCCATAGACATTAGCTTGAATCTATCCTCAAGAATCTCAGGAGTAAAGTCATTACACATAAGCCTAAAAAGTATTCGATTTAAAGTATCATTACGCTTCCCCTCTTCAGCTTTTGCCAATTCAACTATAGACTCCCCCAACAATTTAGTTTGTTTATCATTTAATTCTTTGATTACTGATTTTGAATCTTTTTTCGATGCCTCATTTTTTGTAGTTTTTTTAATAAGATCAATAAGATATTGTGGCAATTCAATTGGCTCAACATTATTTAATATCTTATACTCTTTAACAGTACCATCACCATCTTTAACCTTACTTTTTGGCGCCACCACATAACCTCCACTACCTCTAACATCTATCCCCTTAGATATTTTACTAGCGCTATTCTTTATCGGAGTTGTGGTGTGGTCATATTTAAAATAGTAGTGTAATCCATCATTTGGAGTCTGCACAATGAAAGTTTTTTCGAGTTCAGGATGATCATTAATTATACCCTGCCAAGCATCCATCCCGTTAGTATCACCGTGTGCATCAACATCAATCACTACTAAATTTGATTCTCCGCAATTAATTCCATACCCTGTTTTTTCTCCATTGTCGAGGCTCATATCCTCCTTATAATCCTTCCACTTAACAGTAGGTATTTTACTGTTATTCTGAAGTGGAAACGTTTTATACCTATTCATTTTTACTCCTTAATAATATATTTTTTAGATAAGTGTTCATCCCTTGTAACATGAAGATAAACCCATATATAGAAACTAATATCAAATAGTTTATCTTGTCTTTACAAGACGTGAACACTTTAACTATATCAACAAATAATCAAGCTATAAATAATAGTATAACCTGTTAAAACTCATTGAATCTAAAACTTTTCCACCTTTTAAAAAGATATGAAAAATATTAGATTTATAATTATAACAGTAATATTGGAGGAAACAGAATCGCTTTTTAATGACTGGACATTTTTTCACATATGATTTTTCGATGCTATTTAGAGAAGTGTGATAGTGGCTGGACATGATGAACATTTTTATATGAAATTATATTTTTAATAGTAAATTTTAATAGTAAAAAGTATAAAAACCCCTCTACTGTATCACATATCATAAGTCAACAATTTTTTAAAAATATGCTCTAGATGCGAAAAAACACCGTCTATCCCGTTACTTAAATAATAATCTTAGACGGTGATCTTAGAATTCAATTTTAAGCGTTTAGAGTAACAGTAAAACTAGCATACTTGAAACTGTATCTTTCGATATACTATTATAGTAAAGATAACACGTTTTAAAGAATTCTTAGGAGTAGGGTTTAGCTATGGTTAATGACAAGCTTAATAATATTATTACTAATGGTAGCAGTGATTCCATCAGGGGACTTGCGAGCCGTATAAAGAAGGTTAGTGAGGAGGGATCACTTAACGAGCGTGTGAATAATCGTAGGGGTAGCATGCTTGATGAATTGAAGGGTGTTAATAGTATAGTTAAAAGACCTTCTAAGGATGATGGCGGAGAGGATAAGTTGAAGGATTTTAATCCTAAGAATTTCAAGTAATTTTATAAAATTAAGTAATAAGTTAAGTGGTCACCACTAAAGAGTGGTGACCACTTTTAATAAAAAATATTTTTATTAAAAGTCCCCGCTTGTGCGGGGTATATTTCTTTACTCCACGAGTTCGCGGGGTATATCTTTAATCTTCGCTTGGCAAAGTTTTGATTTAAAATATTAAATCAAGATATTAATCTTATTATGAATTATTTTCATCAAATTTTTTAAAGAGCGGGTCCTTGTCATTATTTTTTACATTTTCAATGATTGGGTTGACTTCTTCTTCTATATCTCCTTCGGAATAACCAAATCCTTTATGAATGACATAATCTAATTGCTCTACTCTAGTCTCAACCGCACCAAGATTACTTCTTGCCCCATTGATTTGAGTTGTCATCTTACCTACAGCCTTCTTAACCTCTTCAATTTCCCTGTTGGCGTCTCTAAAGAATCTTTGCATATTAGATATACCGTTATATTGTTCAACTTCATTGTAGAAGGCTTTTATCACGCTCAAGACGGGTATAAAAGTGAATGGTGAAACAATATAAATATCTTTACTTGAACAATATTGTAATAATTCAGCAACTTGGACATTGGATTGTTCTTGCTGTAGTCTCCAGTATAATTCATCTGTTGGTAAATATAATAATCCTATGTTTATAGCATTAGGTATGTTGTCTTTATATCCTTTATCATTGATGGTGTTGATAGAATCCCTTATTGCCTTTACATAGTTATTGAAATTTTCGGCTCTTGATTCTGTTATTGTTAGCGCTTTAGAGTCTACGACAAGTTTTTTATTATTGGGTAGATGTATGAGAAAGTCTATTTTCTTTCTTGTTCCTGGGATGAGCGCTTGCTTTTCATACACTATTTTTTCATCTTTTAATAGGTTTTCAAGTAATATTTCTCCCCAGTTATCTTCATTTACTCTTGCTTTTTCTCCCCCTATTCGCTCAACGAGTGATTTACTATTTTCTAGTATTTCTCCGTTAGTTAATTTTAATTCAGTCATATTTTCAGTAAGACTTCGAATGTCGCTGTTATAAACTTCATTAATGGGACTAGATTGGTTAGCTTTATTATTTTTTGCCCCTATTAAATATCCTAGAGTTAGGCATATTATTGCTGTTATTATAAAAATTATTAATTCCATTATTATACTCCTTGTATAATTTTTAATGGAATATCATTGTTTAATAATTTTTTAATAAGGAATATGTAAGTAATAATAATCATTTTCATATAAATATTTTCTTTCAAGATTTAAATTTTTTAATAGTTTATCGAGAATCAATTTTATTTCTTTTTCATTGTCATTTGAATCTATTCCACAATCATATAAAATATCTGTTAACTCAACAAAATCATTATCTAATCTATGAAAAATTATATCAAATTGTTGTTTACTTGGTATGGCTTCTATGAAAATATCTTTTATAAAAACTGTTTTATCATTTATTCGTCTAAGTTTCTCCATACTTATGATTTTTAATATTTCGTCTGTCGCATAATCAGAAAAATTATTATAATTTTTAGATTTTTCATCATCAATGCTAAAAGTTTTATACAAGTTCATCTTATTTTTCCTCAATTATCTTTATCTCTTCTTCAGTAAGTTCAAACAGTTTATATAATCTTTCATCAAGTGTTAGACCATAATACTCATGGTCTTCCCCAAGCTCTTCATCGCTTTTAAAGGTAGGATTATTATTAGTGTAGTCTTCAAGGTCAGGAACAAACATGCATATTGTTGAATTCCTGCCTTCTATTGTTAATCTAAATAACACTTCAAAAATATTTGTTCTCGCATATTTAATAAAATTTTGTGTTTCTTCATTGGTCTCAAAATATGCTAGTGAAACTAGTGAACGTCCAAAAGTAATATTTTTATTCAATTCAATTATTCTAAATTTTCTATTCTCATTTTCGATAATAGATTGTCCAAAACAAATTTTATACTTATCGAATAGAGGAGAATCAAAATTGTTAGGTTTGTCGATAAAATAAAAATCTGATTTGCCTCCTTTACTGCCACTAATATTTCCATAAAATTTTATTTTGTTATCGTATTTAGCATTTTTATTAAAATTGCTTATTTTAATGGGATTAAGCTTTTGTAGTTCCTCTGAAGTTAATTTGATATCATTTCCTATAATTTGACCTTTTTGCTTTAAAGTTTTTAAATTCAATTTTTTAATAATAAAAGCCATTTTTAAACTGAATTCTGCTGTTTTCGGATCTATAGCCATAAATTGTTCGCTAAAATCTATTTTAGTTTCATTTTTTTCAACAAAATCAATAAAAGTAAATGTGTTGTCTCTATAATTCTTATTTTTAAACACAATTGTAACTCCACCTGCAATTCCTACACCTGGAAAAAGATATTTTCTAGTATTTATTTCATTGAAATAAATTACTTTAGTTAAAGTTTTGTCAGTTAGCATTTTCTTTCGAAAATCTTTAAGGCCCGAGGTTCCATACCACCAACGTGTTGCCATATAAATCATATTGGAATAAACAGAAATATTATCAGAAATCATTTGAAATTCTTGAAAAATAGGTTTATTTAACTCATCTTGATACGGTGGATTACCCACAATGGCTGTGAAGCCAGTTGGAATTACCTCATCAACTAATCCTAAGACCTCTTCACGATTCTCCGCACTCATAATCAACTCTAACCTATCATTAACCTTATCGAAACTTGAGGAATCAAACAAGTATTTGAAAACCTTATACTTATCCTCATCCTTACTTAATTTTACCAAATCTAATTGTTTTCTAACAGCAATCACATCAACAATGCTAGAATTAATAGTCAAATCTTCATCAAATCCAGTCAAGGTCCTCTTAGCTATCGCAGCTGAATAGGGTACACGGCAATTAACAAAAATTTGATTCCTTAAAATCATTTCAATGATCTCTTCATCGCTATGCCACTTACCGAGTCCGTCCATTTTGAACTTATAAAAGAAACTTGCCAAAGCGTATAGTGGATAAAGGGCGGTTTTGCTATTAATATCCATAATTGTAGATCTTGTAGAAGACCAAAAATCATCGGTGGTTTTGGTCACCACTCTCTTGCCATCAACGTTATGCCACTCCAAATCGCGGGTCACCCATATGGGCTGGAAGTCCAACTCCTCACTATCAATAATTTCTTCAAAAGTGTAGCTGTTGCCATCATTGGCCCACCATTTTTTATCATCATCCTGCCAGGAGAGACCGCCAAGCGTCTTCGAATACTGTAAGTTAACCACATTGAAGCCGGTTAACACCGTCTCCTTATCGGGATTCTTCAAGTTATTATAAATGTCATGCACAAGGTATGGGATTTGTGTTAACAGTGGTTTTGCAAATATTACTTGAAGTTTACGCTGTAATTCATCACAGGCGCTTTCAAAAATATTTTTATCATAGAACTCTTTCACGAACTCCCATGAGTTTTCCTCGCCTCTCTTAGTGAACCCTTTGGGCATGAATTCCTCCCATGATTTATCATCCACAATATCTATAAAATTATCTATGGTGACTCTGTTGCCACTTAGGTTTCTCACGTTAACAGCAAAGACGAGTAGTGGTATTCTCACGCTCACACTATTGAGAACATTGATCAAGTTTCTTCTATTCTTTCGATCAGCCTCTTCACGCTTTTTAGCATCACGCCAGGCAAGTTCTTCAGCGGTTAGCTCTTCATCGCTCACCTTAACATCTATTCCTTCAAGCGGGTCAGTATCGGTTTTTGAAAGTTTCTTATTTTTCTTTTTTAATAGCTCTCTATCCTCTTCACTAAACACATCCTTAGGATTTTCATTGATAATAATTTTTCCAGCGCCGTTTACCCTGTGGTTACCTACGGTTTTTTGTAGTTTACTGAATTTTTCAGCAAGTTCTTTTTCCACTCCAGTAAGCTTAGCCTGATTGTAAAGGTATGGAGTCTCCCAACCACTTAGTAAGGTTTTGGTGACAAAGACTCTATTTAATCGTGACATTAGAGCGAATGAGTCGCATTTCTCCAAACGTTCAGCTCCTTCTCCCCCGAGGAAGGTGCTAGCCCTGAAAGCTGTGGCTGCTCTTCACCTTCCCTGTGCAGCCTGTTCACAGGCAAACAGCCGTATGGATCTGTGCTTTGCCAGAGACACAAG
>JAOYMY020660602.1:0-10974 GCA_025802475.2 Pernis celebensis
GTCTGGGAGAAGAGTGATCGTAACTGGGAGAAACCTTAAAGAATGCTGAGAGCTTAGCGTCCTCAAAACCTCGGAGTCGGGGTCGCTTCTTCATGCCCGGAGGAGGGGGTGAGGAAATGTTCGCTCATTGAGGCGTTATATAAGTAGACAGCGCTATGGGAGGAGGTGAAGGTATGAATGAGAGCAGGCAGCAGCATCACCAGCTGTGGTGGGACTTCCTTGACGCGCTTCTAGAGGCCGAATCAAGGAGCATAGAATCCCCTTACGGAGTGCGCGACGTGGCCGACGTGGCATGTGATCCGGTAAGGATCGCAGTAGGCGACGAGGCAAGGAGGAATAAAGCTTTCCTTCGTTACGTGAAGAAGGAGCTTAAGGAGCGGACAATGGCACTCAAGCGAGTATCTGAGGAATACGATCAAGCCCAGGACGGCTAACCTAGAAACCTGTGCGAGGCGAACGGAAAAGTATTATAATGGTACTAACGCCTCGAAAGACGACTAAGGAGGGGGCGCTTATCGCATAGGAGATTTTGTCGTGTCAGTTGAAGTTTCAGAGTTACAAGTATTGTCATCACTAGTGTTCGGTAATGGCCGAGCGTCGATCCTCTCCGCTGAGGAGGAGCTAGACCTCATCCGGCTCGTACAGGCCGGAGATGATGACGCCTTCTGGTCGCTGTGCGCCGGGTACGTACGGGCGCTCAGGAGCGTTCTCAGGGGCTTCCGTGCCGAGCCGACGCTGGGACTACAGGAGGCCCGAGAGCTGGTGCTCACTGCCTTTGCTGAGCAGGTCGCCACCTATGACACCGAGCAGCCGGAGAAGCGCCTGAGCTACAGCATCAAGCGGTGCAAGCGCGTACTCACGGAGACCCGGGACTCCCGGGCTCTGCCCGTGTACGTACCGAGGGCAACCATGGAGAGGTACCGATCCCTCAGGGCAACGGCTAGCCGTGAGGGCTGGGACACGCGGCAGATGGTCGAGCACTCCTCGGAGTCAGGCCTCAGCCCTGACACAGCACGGCAGCTCGCCTACCACGGAGCCTCAGAGCCCCTACAGGTCGAGCAGCACGACGACACAGCGCCGGAGCATGTCAGGGGCAGCGTGGACGACGCCGACCTTGTAGCTATCGCATTCGCCGCTATTGCCGATGACCCTAAGGCAACTCAGGTAGTCGAGATGAAGTACGGCTTTGATGAAGAGGGCTTTGCCGGTGGACGCACCCGCCGCAAGACAGACGGAGACATTGCCGAGGTAATGGGGTGCGGGCCTAGCACCGTGGGGCGTATCCATGCAGCAGCGCTTGAGCGGATGCGCGTGGCTCTCGGTGTGAGTACCGGGGAGGGGCTAGCAGCATGAGTGACCTAGTACGTGACTACCTCCGGGCCAGGTACCCCCGGGCAACCGAAGAGTTCATTGAGGCCCGCCTCTCCCGGCTGAGCACCCTAGCCGAGGGGGCCGGGAAGACCTGCCGATCATGCGGGCAGCACAAGCCGTTCTCTGAGTTCGGCATGGACTCTTCATCATCTGATGGACGCATGGCGAGATGCCGTGCATGTAGGAAGTAAACACAAGCCGCCTCACGTGCGCTCCCTCCCCGATCTCCTTACGGGTAGAGGTTGTAGCGCCGTGAGGCTTTTACATACGGAAGGCAGCACTCATGGAGCAGCGAAAGAACAACCCGAGTTACAGCCGCACATCGACTGCAAAGTGGAGACGCATTAGAGACTCAGCTAAGAAGCGTGACGAGTATCGGTGCGTCCAATGCGGACGGTCAGAAAATGACGGCTTCAAGCTAGAAGTTGACCACGTTATCCCTTGGTCAAAGGGAGGCGAGGATTCATTAGACAATGCGGTAACGCTTTGCAAGGACTTCTGCCATAGAGAGAAGTCAAAGCAAGAGGATGCCGAGCGCCGCATGTACAAGCCGCGTCCGACCATCGATTGGGTTTGACGCTCTGACCTGCACGTTTGCATCTCGGGCCGGCTGAGGTCGGACAGAATGTGCCGCTGACCTGCACGTTTGCTCCGGAGGGTGGGGGGATGACTCCCCTCCCCGATCCGCCCGCCTAGGCCCGTCATTGTGTGTCCCCCGTGCAGAGCCGTTCCACATTAGAACACCAAAGGGGTGTTATGTCATAAAACCTTAGAAGGAGAAGTATCCACATGGCTAGATCAAAGTTCGAGAACATATCCGAGGCCGTTTCCTCCGGAGACCGCCTTGAATCCCTTAAGGCTCTCGCTGACTATCTCGCAGAGCAGCTAGACAATTGCGACTCAATGCGAGACGCAGCCTCTCTATCCCTCCGACTCATCACGACTCTTGAGCAGATCGAATCCCTAGAGCCGAAGAAGAAGGAATCTCCCGTGGAGAAGCGTAAGCGGGAGGCAGCGGAGAAGAAGGCGAAGGCAAAGACTGATGAGTGAGCCGACCCTACGCATTGTCCCAAGTGACGGCGTGAGGTCTGATGCTCAGCTAGCTTGCGATATTGCAGCGGACTACGGATATCCGGCAGACCCCTGGCAATTCGACCTAATAGACGACATCCTCCGAGAACGGGCGAACGGCTTATATGCCGCGCCCGTTTTTGGTTACAGTCTTCCGCGCCGTAACGGCAAGTCCCATATCGTCGTCATTCTGACGCTCTACTTCATGCTGGTTCAGAACGCCGAAGTCATCTATACCGCTCAGCATTCCGTAAGCTCCAACGCCTTCTTTCAGGAGATGCTACGTCTTTTTGATGAGGGGGAGGCGCTTAACGAATACGTTAAGCCGGGGGGAGTTGTCCGACGTGAGGGCAGAGAAGGTATCTACCTCTCCGAGGGAGGTTCGTTCCGCGTGCTCTCCCGTGCGGAGGGCAAAGACCCCGGGCGAGGTCTCAAGTGCGATGTTCTGTTCTTCGATGAGGCCCTGGACATCACGGAGTCTTCCCACACGTCCCTTCCCCCTATGAACCTCAACAGCAGTAACCCGCTCACCGTCTACCTCGGTTCACCGTCCTATGCCGATAAGCCGAACGGTTTTGAGTTCCGGCGCATCCGTGCGAACGCTATGCGTGGGGACAACCCCCGGCTTGGTTGGGTGGAGTGGTCCGCCCCGGAGGGCGCTGACATGTACAGCCCCGATGTGTGGAGGGCCTGTAACCCTGCAATGTCCTCTGCTGCTCCTCGGATCACCGAAGAGACGCTTGAGTCCAAGGCTCACTCAACCGAGCGTAAGAAGTTCATGGTCGAGTACCTGGGGAGCTGGGCAGGGGAGACCCGCATGACCGTGATTGACATGGACGACTGGAAAGCCATCGCCGATCACACCGCCGCGCTCACCCCTGAGATGCCGAAGGTGTGGGCCGTGGACGCAGCCTCAGACGGCTCCGTAGCGACCATCGTCGCCGCAGCAACGCTTGAGAGCGGGAATCGGTACGTGGAGAAGGTGCAGCGCCTCTCAGGCGTCTCCTGGGTCTCCCAGAAGGTCATCGCCAACTGCAAAGCCTTCCCGAGCATCGAGCGCGTGCTGATCGACTCCAAGGGACCTCTTGCCCACCTGGCCGACGAATGGACCCGGGAGGGCGTGCCGGTGGTCCTCATCGACTGGGACTACCTAGCCAATGCGGCAGGTTCGTTCGTTCTGTCCTCGGAGGAGCACAGCTACAAGCACCAGGGAGACGGAGAGCTAGAGCGCTCCGTGAGGTCCGCAGCGACCAAGCCCCTGAGCGACCGCTACAAGTTCGTCCCCTATGACCGCACTGACCCGGATTCTGACATAACCGGGATTGTTGCCATGTCCCTAGCCCTGTACGCACTCAAGAGCGACAAGGCCTTTAAAAAGATCAAGAAGAAGCCAAACACAGACACGTTCTCCATTGGAGGGAAGGTCTACCACAGACGCTAGGAGCGTAAAGAAATGATTGAACCATCACAAGTACATAGAGTCGCACAGACTCTAGCGACCAACCTACAGAATGAACGTCACCCGCTCGATAGATGCCGGGAGTATCTACGCGGAGAGCGCGGTCTAGTCCGTCTCCCAGGTAACGCTAGCGATGAGCTACGTGACATCCGCAAGCGCTCGGTCAAGAATATTCTCAAGACCGTAGTCAACACCTACACTAATGATATTTCCGTTATCGGATACGCAAACCCTGACAGCACTGACAACCATGAAGCATGGCGCATATGGAACCGGCTTGACTTCCCCAGTAAGCAAAAGGCTGTTACCCGGAGCACGGTCACCTACGGAGTTGCTTACGTCTCGATCCTTCCCGGCTCCATCCGGATAGGGACGCCTCGGAACACTACCGCCGTCTATGAACAGACCCGTGACCGCTTCCCGCTGTACGCACTGGACACCTGGATTGATGCCGACGACAAGAAGCACGGTATCCTAGTTGACGAGCGGAGCTACTATGTCATCCGCTACGGCTCTGAGTTCTCCAACACCCCGGAGAGCGTCGAGGGACCTTTCTCCCACGGCATCACGCTTGAGGGTCAGCCGATCTGTCCCGTTGTCCGGTTCCTCAACACGGAGACCGGCGATGATGACGACCTAGTACAGGGAGACGTAGAGGGCCTGATCGTTGATCAGGAGGCAATCAACACCGTCAACTTCCTACGTCTGGTCGCCACGAAGTACGGCGCATCCCCTCAGAAGGTGCTCTCCCAGATCGAGACGCTACCTCCCGAGGCGCTAGAGGATCTTGAGAACGGCTCACAGACCGTCTGGACGTTCCCGGATGACGTGAAGGTGCACGAGTTCTCCGCAGCCGACCCAGCGGGCTACACAAACGTCCTCAAGGAGCAGCTAGCGCACGTAGCCATGACGGCAGGGCTCAACCCCACGCAGGTAGGCAGCAATGACCTAGTGAACCTCTCCGGAGAGGCGCTAGAGGCGGTGGACCGTACGCACAAGGCGCACGTACGGACCAAGCAAGCCGTCCTCGCCGGGTCCTGGAAGCTGGTTCTGCGCATCCTCGGATCGATGGAGGGGCTAGAGGACGACGCATCCTCCGAGGTGCTCTATGCGTCCGTGGAGTCACCGACCATCGGGGCCGTAGGAGACCTCATCTCCAAGGCTCACCCGGCAGGTATCCCCGTCAAGCACCTGGTGGGCCTCATCCCGGGTCTGACCCCGCAGCAGGTCCGCAACATCAAGACCGACATGGACCGTGCGCCGGTACTCGATCCGGTGAGCACGTTCATGGAGGAGGCCAACTCACTGACCGCAGAAGGTGAGCAGTGAGCGCGAAGGGCGATGCCCTGATCCTGGCGAAGATCAAGGCTGAGCGCCGAATTGACGCCGACCTCAAGGAGCAGATTGAAGCTATCTTTCAGCTTCTCGATCCGTTCGAACTGGACGTGACCTATGCACCGTTTGAGGCCGCTTTCCTGTCGATTATCGACCGGTCATCTGAGCAGTTCTTCAACCTAGAGAGCGCCTTCTTGCAGGCTTACTGTCAAGTGGAGTTCGGGATTGAAGCCGCTGAGGCGAAGGCTTCCTATGAGCTTCTGGGGTGGGAGGCGCGCAACCGCATCTCCCGCTCTCTGTCCACCGTGACTCAGGGAGCGATCAAGGGCCACACCGCACGCGGTGACTCGATCCTCAAGGCGTACGCCGACTCCAAGACCCGCGCCGTCTCCGCTGGGAGGCGTCACGCCCGGGAGCCCGCCCGTGAGCTGAACATGCGCACCACGAGCCGCACACGCGGTCTCAAGGGCTACAAGCGGGTCCTCACGGGAGCGGAGACCTGTTCCTTCTGCGCAATGCTCGCCGGTCGGGGAGCGGTCTATGACGCGGAGACGGTGCGCTTCCGCAGCCATGACAACTGTGACTGCGTCGGCGTGCCCGCCTCGGGAGGCCCCAAGCCGACCATGGACCAGGAGTTCCTAGCGACCGCGCGCCCCGCAGCGAAGAGCAGCGAGGTTGATAAAGAAAAGGTTGCCGCAGCTATTGCGGAATGGGAGCGCAAGCGCGATGCCGGAGAGATTGAGATGACTCCGCTACCTCCCCGTCCTACGTACGTCTAAGAGTTTGTCGCCCTCTGAGGCGTTTATTAAGTAGAGGGACATTGCGTCCCCGATTACACAATGAATATCGGTGAGGAAGGCCGGTAGTTGACCCTGAGTCCTACCGGTCTTCCTCACGTCCAAAACTCAAGGCCTACTCCCGCCTTAAAGGGAGGTCACTCACCGCCCCGAAGGTACTGCGTACTTCGGACACGGCACATCACGCAGGTACCCAACTCATTTGAGGAGAAATACCATGTCTGAAGAGAACACCACCGAGGAGCAGAACGCTCCCGAAGAGCAGCCGACCGCTGAGGAAACAAAGACCTTCACTCAGGAGGACGTAGACAAGATCGTTAGTGACCGGCTCACCCGCGAACGCGCAAAGTTCGAGGGGTACGAGGACTACAAGTCCCGTGCGGAGAAGGCCGACGAGCTGTCACAGAAGCTCACCGAGCAGACCTCCCGCGCCGAAGCAGCCGAACTAAAGGCTCTGCGCACGTCCGTCTCAGCAGAGCACGGAGTACCGCTCTCCGCCCTCACGGCCACCAGCGAGGAAGACCTCACCGCACAGGCGAAGCAGCTTCTTGAGTGGCGCGGTACTCCCGCAACCGTGAAGCGCGAAACCAACTCTTCCGGCAACTCAAACGCCGAATCAGGCATGAACCCAAAACAGCGCGCAGCGCATGCACTAGCAAGCCTACGTGGCTGATACCTCTTTAATTCCCGAAAGGAAACACTAATCATGGCAACAATCGACCGCTCAGACATCGAAGCCCTAATCGTAGAGGGCTACTCCGATGTCTTCCTAAACACTGCTGCCGAGACCTCAGCAGCCCTCGCAGCCTTCAACACTCGCCCGATGGGGACCAAGACCACACGTCTACCCATCATCGCCTCTAAGCCGGACGCTCGCTTTGTCGGGGAATACTCCGACGCCGAGGGCGCGGACAACTCCAACGCCGTAAAGCCGACCTCTAAGGTTCGCTGGGGCTCCAAGAGCCTAGTAGCCGAAGAGATTGCCGTAATCGTTCCGATTCACGAGTCTCTTCTAGAGGACGCTAGCGAGGACGCATTTTCTCTGATCGTTAAGGAGGGCGGCGAAGCAATCGCTGAGACTCTTGACAAGGCTGTCCTACACGGTGACGACAAGCCCGACACCTGGACCTCAAACGCTCTTGAGGACGCAGCGAACGCTTCCGGTCAGGTTCTCACCGTTGGTGACGACGCCGTAGATCTGTTCGACGCTATCTCACAGGCTGACGAGGCCCTATCTGATGGTGGATACAACGATCCCATCGTTGTTGCCCGTAAGGGTCTACAGGCCAAGCTACGCAACCAGCGTGACAAGAACGGCGCATTCCTTAACGCCGGAGACGTTCTCGCTGACTACAGCCCCACCTTCTCCAAGCACGTTGATCCCCGCGTCACCGCGTTCATCGTTGACAAGGAGTCCGTTGCAATGGGCATTCGCTCCGATATCCGCGTGAAGATCCTCACCGAGGCCACCGTTAACGGAATCAACCTAGCCGAGACTGACCAAGTTGGTGTTCGCTTCTACGCTCGCTACGCATACGTTCTCAAGAACGATGCCGCCGTATTCGAAATTGGCACCCAGCTCGGTTCCTGATACCCGAGGGACCGGGGGTTACTCCTATGGCCCCCGGTCCCTCTGATCGCCTGAGAGGAGGCCGACATGCTTACAAGCATTCCTGACCTTGAGGCGCTACTACGGAGGCCGCTGACGGAGCTTGAGCACGCAGCTCTACCCGGTGCAAATGAAGAGGCCCGCCTACTGATCGAGTCCTACACCGGAGGCGACTACACAGAGGGAGAGGTCCCTACAGCCGTCCGCGTGGTCGCTACTCGCATGATCGCTCGCTCAATGAACGGTGATCCCGCGCTAGAGGGCGTGACGCAGCGAACCGAGACCAATGGTCCGTACAACCGCTCCACCAGCTATCAGCAGGCCGGAACCGGAATGTACATCAATAAGGCTGACCGTCAGATGCTCTCCAAGCTCCGCAAGCCTTTCGGGGTTATCCGCCTCGCTAACTACTGAGGGGGAGAGATGAAAGATTGGTATACAACCGTCACCGTCTCTCGCCCCTCAGGCAAGGACAAATGGGGAGACCCGCTACCGTCCGACGAGCACGAGGAGCTAGACGCGCTATTCGACCCGGGCAGCTCCGTTGACGACATCGATCTAGACGCTAACCCGGAAGAGGCAGCAAAGCTGTTCTTCCCTGACCGCCATGACGTAGACATCCGCAACGACGATTCTGTGTCCTTTGAGTGGCTGGGGGAGCCCTACAGCTTCACCGTCAACGGTAGGCCTCTCCGCTATCCACTGGGAGTGCAGGTGAATCTACGTGCCTAACTCAGGAGATTTCAAGCGAGACGCTAAGGGCATGGAAGCTTTCATCCGCTCCCAGGTTCTAGGCGATGCAATGTATGACGTGGCCCAAGAAGGCCTCAAGTACGCACAGTCAATCGCTCCCGTCAAGACCGGGCAGTACCGAGACTCACTCTCCGCTGAGCAGGTCACCGTACCTGTGACAAAGAAGAATGAGCCCCGAGCCGGAGCGATGATATCGACCGATTCCCCGTACGGAGCAAACGTTGAGAACCAATACAAGGTACTTAGCCGCACGGCGGACTACCTAAACCGAAAGGGGGCGTAAGGCATGGCATTAGACGCAGCCTCAGCTATCAGCACGATCCTTGAGAACGCGGGCTATACAACCTACTTTGCGCTCCCTGAGGGCTTCAACGAAGACCCGGTGATCTGGATTCAGAAGGTCGGAGGAACCCGTAGCGGTGTCCTCGCTTTAGACCGAGTTCAGGTAGCCGTAATCAGCTCCGGGAGACAGAAGGCGGCAAAGGTCGCTGATGAAGTCCTAGACATGCTCGCAGACCGTCACCATTTCGTCCCCGGTCACGGACTCATTGATCACGTGCAGGTCGAAAGCACACCCGTAGAGGTCCCTTACAGGGACAACCGAATCAACTTCATATTCAACTTAGCGGCACATAGCCGTCTTTCCTGAAAGGAAACCTAACCATGGCTTCATTCGAAACCGTAAGGGCGCAGGCAGACAACCGCGCTAACGTCCGCAAGGCGCTAAAGGCTCTTGTGTTCCTCGCTCCCATCTCTGCCGACCCGATTACTACCCTAGTGAGCGAAGACAAGGCTCTCGCAGAGATTCCCGCCGACTACAAGCCCGTTGGTCTCATCAATGAGTCTGTCGGCTTTGCTCGTGAGGCTGATAAGGAAGAGACTGTAGCTCTAGGCTACAAGGCTCCGGTCCGCGAAGACTGGACCACTGACATCAGCACCATTACCCTGAACCTCTTCGAGGTTGACAAGCGTAATGTTGCTGAACTAGTTCATGGTATCGACCTCTCCAATGTCACTCCTGACGCTAACGGCGAGATTAAGTATGACGTACCGGAGATTACCTCTTCACGTCAGTACCGCCTACTCGCCCTTTCCCAGGACATCAATAAGAGCAACGGCCTAGACATCTACCGTGGGCGTTTCTACGCCAACGTAGAGCTATCTAGCTTCCCCTCCGAGGAGTGGGGCTCCGATGCTGTGTCCCTAGAGACTGAGCTGACCGCACGTCCCGACGAGGAGACCGGAGTCATCTTCACCCCGTTCCTCGCCGGTCCAGGCCTAGACCCGTCTGACCTCGGTTACACCGCTCCCGCAGGCGCGTGATCGCCATGAAGCTGACTCATCCGCGTCTAGGGACCTCAGCGACGGTAGACAACCGGCGTGATGAGGTCCGACTCAAGGCCCTTGGGTACACCGAAGCTCCCGAGGCACCCGCAGCGCAGCCGGAGCTACCTCTAACCGAAGAAGCCGAGCCGACCGAATCGGAGACCCCGGAAGAGGTTACTAAGCCGCGCACACGCTCACGCAAGAGCGACTGATACAGGTATAGCCCCTCCCTAATGGGAGGGGCTATTTCTGTTTGTGAAGATTTTCGTCCTTGTTGAGGCGTTCTTACAGTGAAGGCCTAATCAATCAACTCATAGGAGACAAATCATGGCAGACAAGATTACTGTTGACTTCAACATCGCAACGCTTGAGGCGGAAGCTGCTAAGGCGTCGGAGAGCATCGAACCGCTAAAGGTCGCTCTCAAGGATAACGTAATCATTACGTTCCGGAACCCTCAGGACCTTGGAGTCTTTGACCTACTTGACTTTGCTGATGAGGGCGAGGACGCAAACGTTACTGCTCTGCTAGAAAAGATCCTCTCCGAGGAGGACTACGCAAAGCTACGCGAGTACAACCCCAACGCGAAGGTTCTGGGGCTACTCATGGACCGCGTGACAAAGCACTACGGCGGCGTAGCCGTATCGCCCAAAAGTGAGGGCTGACGAGTACCTACCCGGTGCACTCCGTTACACGGCACTGCCTCGGGAGCAACTTGAGTTCTACGTACGGTACGCAGCTCTCTACCGCTCTGAGGCTCAGGCGGACCTGTACGAGGTGTATGGGGTCTCCCTGGCTGTCCTGATCGCTGAACGTCGCCTAGTGGAACTGGCAGAGCTTCTAGGGCAGCTCCCGCAGGCGTCCCGCTTCTGGGCAGCTCTCATGGACGACGAGGAGTACGCCGAGCAGGTAGCGGAGGCCTCGCAGTACGCAGACGGTGACGAGCCCCCGAGTTGGGCACCGGCCTACCGGGACTACAGCGCCCTCTATCAGCTCGTGACGCAAGTTCACGACGCCGTGGAGCGAGTCTCGTACACGGTGGCCGCTGTACAGAATGCCAAGCCGAAGAAGCCCAAGCCCTTCCCGAGACCCGTCACCGCGATTGAGCGTGCACGGAGCAAGGCAGATCGGGACATGGCGAACGGACTACTTGCGAAGTTCGGTCTCGGACCAATGGGGCAAGGCCCACCGGTCAAGCCTCAGGTACACATGCCGGAGGAGAGCGAACCGCCCGAAGGGGCATAACTTACAACTT
>JAOYMY020677076.1:0-10933 GCA_025802475.2 Pernis celebensis
GATTGCCTTTGATACCAAATGATGGCATGGTGGTTGCTGTGGTGTTTAAAGATGATGGTTGAAGTTTGGTAAAATCAGGAATTTCCTAAATACAAACAACAAACAGATTGTAAGGTGAATTCCATACAAAAGGCTTAGAATTTGAAGGTGTTTCTTGAGACAAAATTGTATATCAGGATGTGGACTACAACTTTGATGAAGAAAGATTTTCAGTCAGATCAATGGTTTAGAAGGTATGACTGATTTAGTTCAGATGTGTCTGGAAAGGTGTGGCAACAGGTAGATTTAGACAGCCAAATTCAAACATGTTTTCTGGGATATTGGTTGAAGCAAATAGGGTCAAATTATATGCCAAATTGAATTTTGAAATGTGAACTACAATCTTCAAGAAGGAAGTTTTGTGAAAAGATGAACGAATTAAAAGATATGGAATTTCTTGGATGGTTGGTTTCTGGGAAAAAGAAAAGGCTGAAATTGCAGGAGTAGACAATCAGACGATTTTTCTAGCTCATTTTTTGGGCTAACGTCTGAACGGAATTGGATGGAACTTTATGTAAAGTTGAAGTTCAGAATGTGAACTACAACATTGGTGGTGGAATTTTGTCGAAATGATAGGTAGGAAAAAAGATATGATTTTTCTTGTTTTGGAAATTCTGGATTAGGAATTTGGGTAGATTTTCAGGAAATGATGCAAAAGGGGCTTATATGAAGAATTTGACTGAATGTAAGATTAGATGAATGAAAGGAAATGATCAGGTGAATAAGGAAAGATAATTGAGTATTTTTGGACTACACACAAAACCCAATTGACAGTTTTTGGAAACTAACAAAACCCAAATAAAGATCATAACTTGCAAAAGCAAATCTCTCTCATGATTTGAATTTGATAATCTGACCTTCCTTTTGAGAGATTACACATATATATATGGGGAAAACGAAAATGCATGGCCTATTGGATGGCTACATGAATTGGCCTCTCAACAGGTCATAAACACACATTTAACTCTCCTAAATAGGAAAGTTACACAACAATAATTGAAGTTAAATAAGTCTAAATTAAAACCGTCATAAAACCAACATAAAAAAAGGTAATTAAATATTTATTGATCTCACAACTCAGCCGAATTTGATCAAGACTTAGGCTGAGCTATTGGGTTTCAAATTAGGCTTGAAAATATCATTAAAGAGTGCAGCAAAAGTTGACCTTCTCAACCGAACAAGCACCAGGATTTTGGCCCTAAAATATCACACATTTGTAAGTCCCAAAAGGCCTCAGCAAGACGTGGAGCTTTAGGATTAGATTAACATCTTGTTCCTCAAGCTCTTCATCAATTGAACCAATGTCACCTCCATCACTTGCACTAGAAGTAACCGAACCAAGGCCCATGTTGGCAATGTCTTCATAAACTTGGTTAAACGGACCTCTATCATTTCCTTATTTTTTTAGGAATAGATCATTGCTAGCAAGCAGATTAGAGTCTTCTTTGGCCTATATAATTGACATATTAGTAAAAGAATTTAGATTGGAATTTGTTTTACATTTTTTGGTGAGGTTATTCACTTTGTTGGTCCTTCATTAAGCTTAGAACTTATCAAGATTATTCCTTGTGGCATTCATCTAACTTATCACTCTCAATCTCATCTTTTCCTAGAGTGTGGTGTCAATATCCTTCTTTATTATAACTTTGGTTCGTGTTTCTTAAGACATCAGTCAAGGTTTTCTTGAAAATAGAACTGATTTAGCTTTTCTAGATATTCCTTTCAACAACTTGTTCATGTGTTTCTAGATCTTTATTTACGGGGTTAACATCAGTTGGTATCCAAGCTTGGGTTAATTTAAATGAGTTTGGTGCGTATTACCTATTTTGTTTCACGTTTATTATCGTTTTTGTTGGTTTCTTCCATACACATTTCTTGCAAATCTTGCAAATCTGGTTGTTTTCTGTTTTTATCATTTTTGTTGGTTTCTTCCATACATGTTTCTTGCAAATCTTGCAAATCTGGTTGTTTTCCGTTAGGGAGCCATGGATTTATGCATCATCTACACAAAATAAGTAGCAAAAATATCGGAATCTAAATTCCTACCCATGATTTCCCTAAAATTCCAGAAACTTAGATGCATGCATGCATAGATTATAAGAACATGAAATTTAATCACTTTGTACCTTTGATAATTCTCCTCCTTTCTTTAATCCTCTCCTTGTTTGGGTTGTAGAAAACACCAGATATCTTCCTTGATCACTCAAGAACATGCAAGGATGAAGAAGAAGTAGTGTGTAAGGGTGGTTAGAGCACCAAACTTAATGAGTTCAAGTAGATGCCCAAAATGAAGAGATAGATCAAGAATATCTTGCATGCAATTTGATTTATGAAACAATTTCATAAATTACATAAAAAAGTCTCAAGACTACTTCTCTCTCACTTATCTTGTCAGACCTACCGTAAGAACTCACTTATGTATCATTTGTCGAGCCTTCGGTTATGATCATAGCTTATGAGCCACGATCGTGGCCTAATTAATTGGCAGTCACGCCTTTGATCATGATCATGGCCTATTTAATTGACAGCCAAGCCTTCAGTCATGATCGTGGCCTACTTAATGGACAGTCATGCACACTTTGTTTTTCATACAATCTTTTATGCATGTGACCCTTAGATTCTTAGTTATTTTGGTCACTTAAAATTGACTCTTAATCCGAGCAAATCATAAATGGTTTCAAGCCACTTGAATTAACTTTTAATTCAAGCAAATCATAAAGGGTTTCGTGATGCCTATTTATCGAAATATAAGTGGATTAACACACAAACTCTTTGATAGTTAGTTATCCGACTTATGAACCTTTCCAAAGATAATTACTGTGCAATTCATCCTTTCACCATTCTATACTCACTTGATTCGGAGTATAGGTTGAGTCAACTCCCACTAGACTGACTACGTCATATCTAGTCTAAGTGATGTTAGTTCTCATCTTGAGATCTCATTAATCTATGCGTCATTGAAGACTCTCTTCACGACACATAACTAATCTGGCTACAGACTCCTAAGTAATGACCCAACAAGAGGTCGTGGGTATCATCTCCTTTTATTAAGAGTAGTGAATTCTTTATTGGCTACCCATTTACCTTTAAATACCAATAGCTATACCTAATCACCATCCTGTGAGTGACTTTGTCTTGAGGAAACAATGAATGATGTCAAAGCATAGGATCAATATCCAAGATATCCTTGAGTACCTTAAGTCTAAAGATATTTGCACCATTGCTATGATGAGATTAATCATTGGCATTTGATAGATCATCCATCTGATAAATATCATAGCAGGTCATCTGATGTATTTACTACTCTTAGTAAACATCCACATGTTAGCTCTAAACATCTCATGCTTACTGATTGTGAGATCCACTGCTTGATCAAATCAAGGAGTATATCATGTGCTTGTCTATCCAGATTAATAATGTCCTGTCTTATTAATCTTATGACTAAGGCTAATTTAGGTACTAACATAGTTACACATGATACGAATCTCATTATCATGATCTCATCATGATTTCCTTCATGTTATATTTTACATCATGGACTTCATTAATTTGATTTAAAATTGATGTCAATTCGTAAATAAAACGAACATCAAATTAATGACAAATTGTCTTTCACTTTATTAATCAAAATAAAGTTTGTACAAAAGTGCTAAAGGTGATTACCTCTAAAGCACTACTCTAACAATCTACCACTTGCACTAAAGCTATTCGCCTTTATATCTAATACCATAGGTGATGGCGTGTGGAGTCTGGTGGTGGTGGAAATGGTGCCTGGTGGTGGTGATCTGAAAATTGGACAGTTTTAGTCTTATCAGGTGAAAACAAAATAGTCAATTTCTAACTCATGTTCTAGATGATTGGTTGGGTCAAATGGGATGAAATTGGACGTCAAATTGATGTTCAGGATGTGAATTATGACTTTGGTGAAGGAATCATGGCAACATGATGTCTAGAAAAAAAGTTATGAATTTTCTTGATAGATTGATTTTGGATTAGGAAAGTGCTAAAACTGCAGTGGTTCTTGAGGCTAAATTGAAGTTCAAGAAGTAAACTACAATATTGATGAAGGAAGTTTCTCAACTTGATGAGTAGAAAAGAATATGATTTTTCTTGAACAGGATGTTCTGGAAATGGAAAGTTGAAATTGTGGAATTCGATTAGAAAGTTAGATGGGTGAAAGATAGGTGATTGTTTTTGAAAACAAACAAAACCCTTTATTTTTTGGAAATGAATAGAACCCTATGATATATTCTAGGAAAACATTCAAACCTTTAAGAATTGCAAAGCAAATTCTCTCAATTTTCATTCATCATAATCTGTCTTACAAATATAGAAGGCTAGTTGTTTAAATAGGAAAGTTTAGACTAGGATAACCACAATCCGATTTCTCCAGCCTTTTTAGCTTCCCTCTAGCAACTAATGCACTATAAATACAAATAAGACATCCAATAATTGTCCATAAAACTACCATAAGTTGTAGAAATTAAAAGGAAATTGAAATAGAAATAAATAAGGAAACTAATTAGCTTTAAAAGCTCTTATTCATCACATACCAAAAGAGAACCTTATCAAGCACTTGTGCTGAACCTCCAAAACATCTTGGCCTCTATCTTGGGCTTCAACATGTCAATTTAAGGACTGTTCAATGGTTCTACATTGGTCAAGGCTCATAATGCTTGTCAGCTGACTTGGACTTCACAAATACAAGCCTTGCAAAGGCCAAAAGGCTGAAATAAAGCTTGTAGCTTCATTGTGGGCTTGGATGTGCTCCTTAATGTTAGAAATTGTTGGGCTTGATGGTCCTCCATTAATAGGCGAGTACACTAGAATCAAATTTCATTTGAAGAAGTGGCTTAGTTAAAGGATCAGTGATGTTCTGATTTGTGGCCACTCTCTCTATCTTCACATCACCTCTATCAATTTTCTCCCTAATAAGATGATATCTCCTAAGTACGTGCTTGAACCTCTGATGAGACTATGGTTCCTTGGCTTATGCAATAGCCCCATTGTTGTCACAGTATAATAGTATCGGGTCTACTGTGCTTGGAACCACTCTAAGTTTGATAACAAACTTCTTGATCTAAACAACTTCTTTTGCCGCTTTCACAGCTACAATGTACTCTAAATTGGTTGTTGAATCTGCAGTTGTCTCTTGTTTGGAACTCTTCCAACTAATTGATACATCGTTTAGTGTGAAAAGGTAACCTGGCTAGGATTTAGAGTCGTCTGGTCAGATTGAAAACTGGCATCTGTATGACCGCTCACTACGAGATCCATCTCCACATATCAAGAATACATCTTTAGTCCTTCTCAAGTACTTTAGGATATTCTTAATAGCTACTTAGACACTCACTAGGATCCAATTGATATCTGCTCTTGACACTTAGAGCATACGATATATCGATTCTTGTACATAATATAGCATGCATGATTGATCTTATTGCTGAAGCATACGGGATCATACTCATGCGATTCCTCTCATCTTGTGTCTTGGGACACAGATTTCGAGAGTTTTATCCCATAAGTCATGGGAAGAAACCGTCCCTTAGACTGCTCCACACTAAACCTCCTGACGCGACTTGTCCTGGAGAACCTTCAACAAGATGGAACTATGCTCGGGAATAGATAGAATCAAACACACACAGAAGCACAAGAAAAAATTGAAAAGTTAAAAATAGCACACCAAGAGAAAAGGGGTGAGAAGAAAGACGTTTAATGGAAAGAACCATAAGAGAACCTATCTCTTGGAATCCTAGTAAGCATGTTGGTCATTGGAAAGAACCCTGAGAGAACTTATCTCCCAATTGGACTCCATGTGGGCTTTTGGACACTTTATGTTGGGCTTCAAGGAATATGATAATGCTTCTCAGACCATTATGAGATAAAATTTGACTCAACAACATAGGCTCTATCTCTTGAAGGTCTTGGATCAAACAATTCAATGCTTGTTTCATGGCTTTGTCCCTAGCTCTTGTCATTGGGCCTCCAACATCTTGTAATAGATCTTTAGGAATATTAGACTTGAATGTTGGTCCTTGATATGGGAATTTCGTTTAACCCCTTGCCTTGCACATTCAAACTTCAAATTTGATCCAATTTCAGTTCCTAAGCGTCCTTTTGTAAGCTCATGTCCATCTATTGAGTGTATACATGTGAGGTTGACTGTCCTAGGCTTCCTTGTGGTAGATCACACTATGTATGCTTCGCTTTTTGTCTTTCACATGCCCATGGTTCTCCATCATTCCCTCCCTCCTTGAAAGGATTCATCCTCAAATCTTTATAAGAAGCATTCAACCTCTGGAATTGATCTTGCACAGCCTTCATAAAGACTCTAAGATCTTGCTCAGGTGATTCATCTTCTTGAGACATGTTTATGAACTACAAAATGTTACTGAACAACAAAAACAATATGGACCTCACCACTCAACCTCACATGTAAACACTCAACAGATGTCAAACAACTCATGTTTCACACAAAAAATTGGCTTTTTCTATAATACAAATACTCTTACCTTTTACTACTCAACTTGCTTTCTATAGTATCCTTATTCGAAACAAGGCAGAATCAAATAGAAGCAATCAAACCAAGTGGCAACAAAGACTAGAATCTCAAGATAAAAAAATTCTTAAAGAATCCGAAGGGGAAATAAAGTGAGGAAAAATAGTATAAGGAATGAATTAAGGAAGTGATTACCTCAAGGAAAGTCAAACTTGAAGCTAAAGAAAGATGAATGAGGTAAAAAATAAAATAGGAAACTAAAGGCAAAATAGGAAAGTAATTGAAATAAGAAAGTGAAGCAAATAAGAAAGTAAGCAAGCTCCAAGCAATACAAGATAGGAAAGTACTTGCAATTCTAGTTCAAGCAATAGGAAAGATTTTATCTTTATTTGATTGCAATTAGGAAAGTAGCAAACTTGGACTCCACTTCTCTAGAAATTGCAATATTTTCTTCTTTTTTTGGTAGAATATATTGTTTTACCTTGAATTCCGACTTGCGATGTATGTGTAAAGCATTCAGAAAGACTAAGAAATGCAAGCATGGAGCTTCAAAGTCTTAAATGTCCACTGTAGTCTATTCCGCACAATGGAAATCGGCGTCCGTTCAACATGGGCATGCGTAGAAATCTCTCTAAAGCTAGCTGCTCCAGTAGGATTCTTTTTTTCTCATTGACCCACGTGAAAGAAGCATTAATCATACAATACCAAACTGTTTTAATTCTTCTTACAGTCAAGAATGGGGCGCTGACACATCTACAATGTCCACAGACCTTATCGTCATATGTGATATATTGTAAATATCAAGACTGGAATTTGAGACTTTGCAATACTTGATCAAGCAGTTGTTTTTGACTCGAAAATATGTTTGACCACTACAAAAGATTGATTTTTGTTAAGCAATTAGTGCCATTTTGGACTTAGGTTGACGAGTAATCATAGGCTTCAGGCAAATAGCTTTGGAGAAATAAAGAAAATAATGCACAATTTATTAAACGATTTTCTCCAAAGTGCAAAGACCAATTAATCACGAGACTCAGTTAGACGACTGAGAGTAACAAATGAACATGACGCATAATTTAGTTTATGCACTTATTAACACTGAATTTCTGAAGTACACAGCGAGACTAATAGCAAGAAAAAAAACACGAGCCAGCTATCCTTGTCCAAAAGCATAAATAAGTTCGTACATGTATATATAGGTTGTGAGCATCAAAAGGAAACGTTGTGTGTTGGTTAACCGTTATATATCAATTTATTAAGTAATGCTTAGACTCTTAATTGCTATCGTTTTCGTATTCACTGGTATGCGTAAAGTCATTCTAACCATTACACCTTTAATAATAAAACATTATTGTCTTCTGGTGCTTCTGATATTTCCCATTGTTTTGACATACTACATCATTAATATTAGAGCTTTAATTTATTAAGAGATCTGTAACTTTGTGTGAACCAAATGGCACGTCCCTAGCACTTATTACCTTTTGTACTCAACCACACAATTCCGAGTGTTGATAGAATTAATAGTTAAATGTTAGATGATAGAATGAAAGTCCCAGGAGACATTACTAATTTGTACGACGCTGGTAGAGCAGGCAGAAAAAGTATCTATCGTCGGATTACTAACAGTACCACAAACACCGTCAAGATTCCTTATTTTCGCGTAGAGCTTGCAGCTCAACGTCCATTTCCTGTACCCTATTACTAAGCAGTCGCATTCGTTGATTCACGGAATGCATCTCCCGATGAAGTTGGTCCAACTGCTTCTGTGTACTTGTGTGGTTCTCAACCATGAGTACTTGGTTTTCAAGGACAAGTTTATGGACATCAACCAACTGTCCATAAACCATGGCCAAATCAGGCTGCGATTGTTGTCCGTGTTCATGTTGTGTGTACAACATTTGCTGTGGTTGTTGTGGTGGTAACTGATGCTCCACACCACATTCAACAACCAACTGACTAGAACTGCCCTCTCCTGTTGCCAACCTGCGCCTCGATGCAGAACGAGTTGCATGTTCTCGTAGCTTCATGGTCTTGTCCGCTATAATCTGGGACCGTGTCAGGTATGGCACATCGAAAAAATGATACTTCAGCATGTTTAGCTGACTAAGATCAATCTGAAACCATTCAGCCACTGCAGTCGCTACATAACCCATTCCAAGATGGATCCCCTTTCTCCCAACAATATCAATCAAACTTTTTGAAACATAAACGAACATGTTCGGCTTATGTCCATGCTGGATGCACCACAATAGGAAAAGCTCGTTCATGGAGCATTTTGTGCTTTGCCGCTTCCCAAAGACAACACCACACATGAACTTATGCAGAAGCTTGAATTCCGGGTGAATAATATCTGCATTTGATGCAATGTGTGGATCATACTCATCCAAGTTTGTTAAGTTTTTCCAATAAGCTCTAGTGTTGAACGATTGATGCGCATCATCAATATCGTTCTCTGCAAACCCAAATATCAACCGTAGCACTCCCTCATCTATATAACACACTTGCCCTCGTAATCGAAACCACAATTTGTTTGGTTTCTTTGCGGCAAACCGCAAAGATGTGAAAAACTCAAGCGTCAGCTCACGATAAACGGGGTAACTCATTCGCACAAAATCTTCCCACCTTCCTCTCCGGCATAATGTCAGAAATATATCAGTCAACCCAATTTGGTCTAGCACCCCAAAATCAAAATATGTTGGAACTTCAATGCTCTTAGTAAGGAGATCCTTATACCTCTCTCCTTCTTCCTCGGAATAAATGGGAAATGGGGCATCATATCTTCTTGCAATGTCTGTGGCATAGTCCCCTCTCACCTCAGCTTCGATGCTTTCGTCAGATTGTCTAGCTATTCGTGGGGGCATTGTGACGGTCCAATCTGCACATCAGAGGAATAAAGAAGCCAAATAAGTACGGTCCAACCAGTGTGATGTGATCAATATATTTCTTTGTCAATTATATTGGTTATATGAACATATTCATAACCATACGATATGATAGGTCCCAATAAAAAGCCAAGTAAATTTGTTAACGCAAATAGGAAGTTTGTATATTTTTTGATTGATGATCTGCTGCTGCAAAGTACATGGTTTTAAATCAGCAAAGGAAAGCAACCTACAAGGTAGTCTGCCAAAACAATCAACAACAGCTGACTTCTGCTACGAGGCTTGGCAAGAGCGATCAGGTACTCACATTCCTGTGTAGTCTGCCAAAACAATCAACCTTACCAAGTTATTCACCATAGATGACATTAACAACACTGACCAGCAAACCCCACCAAGTCCAAATGATAACCATAAATACATAATCTTGTCAACAAAAACCAAGCCTCTATATAACCGAACCTAGATTGATACTGAAAAGGATCATAAGATAATATTAAACAATACATGCTACTAATTAGAGAACACAACTAGTAGCATGTCCCTTTTTACCAATCTTTATACACACACTATACATGCATTACATGGGTAGGGCATTTCATCAAACATTATACATGCATTCTTTCATATTACCATTGTTAGACATAGTAAGTATAAACATTAGCTAAATCTGTACAAGTAAACCACATTCATCTCCAAACAATAAACTATTAATAATAAGGCAAATTTGTGAGGAGAGATTACCTTACACACAATCGCAATACGGCAGTCTCTCCTCTTCCATCCACACCAAAACACAGCACCAACCGACGCCTGACTAAGAGAACCACTCCCCAACGTCAGACAACCCAACGCATCAAAGTAATTGGAAAGTGATTTGCAGTTGCGTAGGTGAGTCTAATGTCGTAAACGGTACAGATCTAGGAACGTCCGGCAGTGTTGTTTAGACTACGTGGACTTGAGCAGTTTCTTCATTTTACTTCATTGAATTCCGTCTAAACAGCACAACACAGGGTTTGTTTTACGGTATTTAAAAAATTACCGTCATTATATCTAAACACTAACACTTTATTTTCATTTTCACTTTACTTTTTCTCCAATCTTATTTATTATTAAATACGTGCTTATTCTGTTATTTCATAGTACCAATTTCTATCATTTTCGTTTGAATTCATTAATCACACGTTCTTCATTCCACAATAATTCCATAATCTTAAAATAATTAGTTCATAACATAATTACTGAAATCATTGATTAAATAACTAGCAACCAGAATTTAATCATAATTAATTGCTAATGGTTATAATCACGAATTTCATCAGAATAATAACGATACAAAATTAATAAAATCAGATAATCATAATAATAATAATACTAATAATACTAATCATAATAATAATAATAACAACAACTCAGGTAATAATAATATAACAATACGATGATATTAATTATGATAATGAGAAGACATGAAAGAAATGAAATTCAATCATATCAATATTAATTATTATAATCTTAA
>JAOYMY020718831.1:0-10646 GCA_025802475.2 Pernis celebensis
ATGTGGAAACGCGCAAGGTTCCTGGGCAGGCTGTTCACTTTGACTTGGTAGCCGGAAAAACCGAAGTGCGATCAGAAGAGATGGAAGAGCACAAACTGCGCTTCCACCATGTCACCGAACAGGGTAAAGCTGAGTTTGATTTGATGGACGAGTCCAACGGCACGCGCAATCTGCTGTTTCTTGCAGGGCCAGTGCTGGATATCCTCAGCAAAGGGCTGACACTGGTTATCGACGAACTCGACACCAGTTTGCACACTTTGCTGGTGCGCGAATTGGTGCGACTATTCCACCGACCCGAGATCAACACCGGCGGTGCGCAACTGATCTTCACGACTCACGACACGTCGTTGCTGGACGCGCCAGATCTGTTTCGGCGAGATCAGGTGTGGTTCGTGGAAAAAAATCGCGACCAGACCTCGGCATTGGTCAGCTTGTCAGAATTCAGCCCGCGTAAGAATGAAGATATGGAGCGGGGCTACCTGATGGGTAGATACGGTGGTGTGCCATTTCTCGACCACACACTGGGGTTGAAACACTGATGGCGCGCGACAATTCCCCAAAAGAGCGCCAACAAAAGCAGTTGGAGCGTAAGCAGGGACGGCGGGCCAGCTACGACCGGATCCTGATCGTCTCCGAGGGCAGCAAGACGGAGCCGAACTATTTTCTCGAGATTCGCGCTACCCATCGCTTGCACACCGCCAACGTGGAAGTTCAGCCTAGCGAGTTGGGGACCGCGCCAATTCAGGTTGTGCAGTATGCGAAAGAGTTGTTTGAGGATGGCGACCGCTATAAGAACATTCAGCGTCGTTCGTTCGAGAAGGTCTATGCCGTGTTTGACCGTGACGACCATGACAGCTATCACGAGGCACTGACGCTGGCTGCCTCGCTGGACGGCAAGCTCAGGAACGATGCCAAGCAGCCGGTCTCTTTTCAGGCCATTGCATCAGTGCCCAGTTTTGAGCTGTGGCTGCTGCTGCATTTTGAGGACATTCGGGCTCCGCTGCATCGTGATGAAGTGATGCGCCGTAGTCGGGAATGCTGGCGCTTCTTTCATGTCCTACTCCCTTCGTATCTGTTGCCTGCGTTATGCGGGTCAAACGGCTTGTGATTTCGCCACTCCATCCCCAACAACTCCCACGAATGCCTGACCGGGCGTTGTGGTGGTGTCGGGTCTGTTTTCTCGCGCTTGATAGCGTTGTAGCAAGCCTTGCACTTACACGTTGTTATGTATCGAAGTTGCTCGGCATAAAACTTGTTTATCGGTAGCGTTTCTCCGCAATGAGAGCATTGTCTTTTTATAGTCATGACTCATTCCTTAGTGTCTGACTCATAGCCCCAATAGCCCAGTTCGATGCATCGCGGACTTCTTTCATTGCCACGTTCAAAGTCGCAAGCTCACGCGCCATATCCAGCTCTCTCTTTGCGTCCATTGCTCTCATGCGCCGGATTATTTCGAGTTCAGATTCGGCCTTGAGTGCGCGGCGTTCCCATTGTTTTGCAGTTGGTTGGCTCATACCGGGTGCCCTCCAATGTCATCACTCTCAACTGGCGGTAGTGGCAGTGGCATCCAATGGGTCAAACCCTTGGCTTCGTGGTTAACCCATCCATAGCCGTTTGCGTACTCGGAATAGCACCATGCGTAGTAGTCTTTAGGGGCGTATTCAGGACGCGCCCATTGAATTTCACAAACACGATCGCCATTCCATCCATCGAACACAGAAGTAAAGTCCTTCGGCGCACTCTCAATCGGCCTCCACTGTTGTGCGGCTTCAAGTTCAGCAACCCGCTCTCTCAGCGCATCAATCTCTTGCTCTATCGCATGTTGTTTGATAGCTGCAATGTTTGGGTGCTGCGGGTCTGTGCATAGCATTGACTCGCGCCATGTTGGGATGGGGTTCATTTCCTTGCCTCCAACATTTCGTCTGCGTACCTGTATGCGTCTACTGCACCAAGCCTGTGTGGTAAATCTCCTTGGTCGCCAATAATCAGGGCGGCTAACGCCTTCGCTGCAAAGTAGTCGCGCAGGGTCATGCCCTCCATGTGCGATTGACATGTTTGGTATGTTTGCGGGAAGGCTGGCGTGTTGTCTCTCATTTCAACTCCTTCTCAAGCGCAGCGATTGCAGCATCACGTTTTTCAACAGCAAGAGCGCATTCGCCCCACTGCTTAATGAACTTCAAAGCCTCAAGCGCCAGCCGCATAGCCTCTCGGTGGTATGGTGGTGATGTGTACAACTTGACGCATTCTGGAAAGCTGATGAGATCACCTACTTGCTTGTAACCACCATAATCTAAGTAGAAGTAGCCCACCGGCTCCACTGCGGTTTGTGCTTGTGCTGCCTCCCATCCCGCCAACGCCCCCTCTGTCCATTGCGAGTCATACCCGCCGAAGCCGTTGTCTGTGATGTTGATCCCTTGTGATGTTGCCCACGCCTCGAATCGCTCTTGTTGTGTCATGTCGATTCCTTTCCAATCAATGCGCGTATCGCGTTAATGCATTTCTTGGTGCTGTCATCATTGCTGTGCCATAGCGCTTCCAGTGCTTGCACGCAACGTTCGTTCTCCTGCACCCGTGCTGCTGCGATTGCTTCGGCTGTGTAGAGTGGCTCTGTGTGCCCCGCAAGAAACTCATCAGAGTATTGAAACTCGTTCGTTTCCTTCTGGTGCGTAGTCACCAGCGAATATGAATCCACTGGGTTACGCCAAGCAACAGGCTCCACGCTCACACCCGCCAGCTTTGTAATCACGGCCTGCTCGATGGCTCGGGCGAACAGTTCTGCGCTGTCTGCTGTCATGTAAGCTGCTTGTATTTCTTGGTCAGTCAGCATGTGGTTCTCCTTTCATTGCGGCGTCAAGTTCAGATTGGTCTTTGCACAGTGACGCAATAAGACTGTCACTAAAGCTAAGTACCACAAGATTTCTGCGCAGCCAGCGATAACGTTCGGCATCCACGCGCAGTGCTTCGTTCTCCGCTGCCAGCTTACGGATTAGGGCTGCTGCTTCGTCCATGATTCCAGCGTCGGAACCCCATGCAATCACTTCTCCCATGATGATCATTCCGGCCTTGATGTTCAAGTTCTTTGCAAGTCGTTCGGCGTCTGTGTTCATTTCTTACTCCCAATGACCGCGAGGGCAATCGCCTTCTGCGGGGTGTCTGCGCTACTACTAGCGCCAGTCTCTATGTCGAACGTGAACCAGTCATCCTCTTGGATCACCTTGTCTGCCGAGCGCATTGGAAAGCAATCAAACTTCTCCGCGATAGGACCAGCTACAGCCCAGTCTCTATAGTCGAAGATGCGTAGTACACATTCGTCATCATGCCGGATGACGCTCACTGCCCAGCCGGTGCCGTAGATGTGTGTGTGCATCTGTTCGGGCTTCCATCCAATAGCGAGAGCTAGGGCTTTGGAGATTTCTAAATCAGTCATTCCAGCATCTCCCGGTAAAAATAAGATTCACAGTCATGATGACCACGCCAATAACGACGATTGCAGCGATGCCGACGATGCCAAGTACAAGGTCGATGGGCTTCATGGCTTTAAAACTGAGAGCATGTGTAAACACGCTGTTCACCATCGCCACTTCGATAGCCTTTCGGCATACTTGCATTAACAAATGTGCGCGGCGGTGTGGCTTCTGGATCGCGGATGTACTTCACTTGCTCAAGCTCTAGGCTTTTACGCTGTGTCGCAGTTAAGCCGACTTGTGGCTTGAGATAGCGTGGGTTTGGATTAGCCATGATTAAAACGGCACGTCCGAATCCATGTCATCAAATCCGCTGTTTTCGCGTGGCAGTTGCCGTGCACGTGCTGCGTCATGGCTAGGCGCTCTTGGATAGGTACTTGGTGTTCTGTTCGGTGTTTGGCGTTGTGGTGCTTGCTGCTGATCCTTGCGGGTGAAAGCAAGTGAACGCCAGCTCTTGCCTTCCTGCGTTTTCTTGTTCCATCCACTTACCCAATATTCCACACCGTCAATCATTGCGCTACCTTTAGCGTCTGGATGGTTTGCGGATTCTTTGCGGTCATTGTGGAACATTGACCCGGTGTTGTCTTTGACTTCGTATGCCATGATTTATGCTGCTTTCTTCTGGTTAAAAATCTTGCTCATTGCTGAACGTACTTTGGAGTCAAGAAAGCGGTCTACATAAAGACGCTCGTCTGTCTCCAATTGCTGTGCTCTCAGGAATGCAATTGCTGCTTCCACTTCTCCAGCGGTCACCATCTCCGTGGCTTGCGCTGCGTAGTCTTTCAATACTTCTTTTGTCTCTTCGGGCAAATCGTTACCGATACCTGATAAACCGCCTTGCTTCTTTACTTCCTTCAATCCTGGCTCAATCGGCTTGCTCGAATCAAGCGCGTCATGCTCTACGATTTCCATCGCTGCAACCCACAGATAGCGGCGTATGTAGGTCTGCACTGCTCCAAGGTTTTGCACCTCATGGCAACCCTTTAAAGCCGCGCTAGACATAGGGCTGGTGACTTCAATGGAACCGCCGTTCTCGCTCATGTCAACAATGGTTAACCGGGCGATTTCTGTGCCGTAGCTGATAACTCCGCAAAGCTCATGCTTGGCGAATATTTCCTGTACTGCTGGCAAAAAATCACCAAGCTCGAAATAGGAATAGCCTGCAAACTTGTTGTGGCCTGACTTGTTCAGCTTGCGGCTTTGTAGCTCTAGCCGCGCTGCCATTAATTTCTTGTAAACGCTCATTTCTTTTCTCCTAAATAGTCTTCTTTGAAATCGTCGTAGTAGTCGCCAGATTCCATTGCAGCCAGCAAAGAATCGCCGTTGTAGATACGCGCATCGCTCTTGAGAATCAGATAGTCGGAATATTCGCTATCAAGCTCGTTGCGCTCCATCGCTGCATCAAACTGGTCTGAATCCATTTGCATGGATGCTGCTGCTTCATCGCGGCTCTCTTGTTCGTCGTACATATCAAGCCTCCTGCGAAGAGAGAAAGCGCTCAATCTTCAAGTCATCGTTGTGCGACTGGCAGTCTGGTATGTAGCCGTTGTCCCATGTGTCGGCTTCCAGATCGTCAATGATCTTTTGGTTAAGCACATCGTTTACCTGGACGCCGTTGATGCAGATATCAAACTGGGAGTAGTCACCGTCTGAATCGACGTCATATTCAATATCCCACTCGATGCCGTGTAGCTTTGATTGGTAGTTCATTTGTTCTTCCTTTGCTTCTTCAATTGCTTCTGATGCGATATTCAAATCACGCTTGAGTGCTTCATACAGTGCGCCAGTACCTGAAACAACTGGCTCAACCTTCATCACTACCCACAGCTTCATAATTTGCAAAGCTGCAAGTAATTTCGCTTCACGGTTTGTAAGTTCTGGCCTCATGTGAACCTCTCCACGCTTTTGATTGCCATTGAAATTACTGTCCTAAGTGGCCTGCGTCCTACTTGCTTGTGAAACAAAAAGTAGCGATACAGCAGGACGGGGTGTAGTAGTGCTTTCATTGGATAGCCCACTCAATCAACCACCAAGCCAGTGCTACAGCGATTACTGTGCAAAGGGCCATATCCATCAGCATCGATGTAAGTTTGTTCATTGCTTCACCTCTACGAGAGTTCCAAAATCGTCTGTGATTGCGATTCCGTCCTTCGAGAATTGCGAATGTCCGCACACGCTCCAGACGTACCAGTTATTGCTATTCCTCCACCAAGAGAAAGCACCTGAAAAGCCGCTTTCGTCTTGTGAGTAACCAATTCGTTTTGTGCTGATGTAGTTCATACAGCCACCTGTGCAAGATCAATAGCTTTCACAACGTCATCAGCAACTTGCTCCAAATCAGTTGGAATCCACAGAGCTACTTCCTCGAAACGATCCACCATCGCGCCATGCATCGCATACAACACATCAGCCATGTGCTCGGGGTGGATGTATCCTTGCTTGATCTGCTTGATGAAGTCGGCTGTGATTTGTTCGCTTGTCATTTCGTGCTCCTTATTTACGCTGTTTGCTTACCCTCTATTATCCACAAACGGATAGGAATAGCAACCATAAATGGATAGATTGCGAAAAAAAGACGAAAATAAAACCCTAATGGCTTTTTATACAGTATTTGACACAAACCTATCCACTTATGGTAAGATTTAATTGTCAAGCAGCGCAACTAATCGACAAGCCAAAGCCCTTAGGTCTTGACTCTCTATCCTGTAAAGGACACTGGTTGCGCTGTGGAGAGTTAAGAACCTAAGGGTTTTTTGCTTTCTGGGAGCTGTAACCGAAGTTAGTACAGCGCAAAGTAGGACTCAGAACCTAGCCCATTGACTGGCCCAAATATGGACAGGCTTCACAGCATCGTCAGCGTATTGGGTGAGAAGCGGTACTGGTGGGATAGGGTTTGCAACACCGCGCAAATTGATGGGGTAGATAGCGTCAATAACCCGAACGGCTGTCAAAGGTCTATGTGTCCGCACTGGGTAAGCCTTAACCGAACCTCATTTGCTTGAGGAAAGGGGAAGGCCGTCTGGAACCGCTTGGGTATGTATAAAGAAGCTAACTAGGGGTAAGAAGTGCTAGTAACTGAGGTCAAAACAAGCTGCTAACGAATCCAACGTATCTAAATTTATAGCTACGTCTGCGTTTCTGATCCTGGCGATAGTCCCAAGCCCTAGCTTGCTGCGCTTTGCCAGTTTTGGATTACTTGCCAACGACAAATTAGCTTCCATGAGCCTATTCAGGTTCGTGGATAGCGTGTGTTTCGTTGCTTTTACGTCAGACATTGCTTGAATCTACTAAACATTTTTGACCAAGTGTGGATAAAAATTTGTCCATAGCTATCCAAATGTGGTTAGAATGTCCACAAAAGGATAGGCAGAAATGACATTCAACGAACTTAAAACCATGCTGGCAGCAATGTCTCGCAACGAGGCTAATGCACTTGCTGATAGGGCTGATGTACCGCAATCAACGGTAGCAAAGATACGCAAGGGGCACACCAAGCAACCACGCATCAACACCTTTGAGGCGCTGGTCAGAGCCGCTATTCCAAAGCGGGGACTGAAGCATAGGCAAGCAAACAAAGGAATTCAAGCGCTATGACGATTATTTTGCTTGGCACTCTTTTGCAAACCTACCGATTCGGCACTTGCATCGTCTGCAAGAAATACGTCCATCCAGACACACACGAAACAGTCTGGGAAGTGAAAGCTGATTCAGGCGCTCGTTTCTATCTCACCACTGAGTACATCAACAAACTTTTAGGAAACCTATGAATGCATTTACCTTGCCAGCAAAAGGCATAGCCATTCGGCAGCAATCACGCAAGCAAATGATTCAGAACATGAAGCGGGTTAACATGGATGAACCAGCTTGTGCAAAGACGGATTTAGTCAAGTCTTGGAAGTTGGCAAAGGCTGCGATATGACAAAGACAGAAATTCTCAAGCGTCTGATTACGCGCAAGCGTGGCGCTACTTCATTCGAGATTGCAACGCTGATGGGTACTGTGTGCCCACATCGAAGATTGACTGATCTCAAAGAGCATGGCTGGACGATTCTCCGCAAGGAAATCGACGGTCAATCGTATGGGCGGTACTTCGGTATTGCTCCAAAAGTCGAAAACCCACGACTGCGCTAACAGCGTGGGCTTTCTAGTCATAACTAAAGGGAGTAGTAATGAGTGAGAGTATTTTATACAAAGACTTCATACAAAGCAAAAAGCACAGTACGGATAGTTTTGGATTTGATCCTATTTGGATGCCTGATTCTGCTTTTGACTTCCAAAAGCACATCATTGAAAAGGCCGTTCAAAAGGGCCGTATCGGCATGTTTGCTGATACCGGGTTGGGGAAGACGTTGTTGCAAGTTGCAATTGCAGAAAACATCATTAGGAAAACAAACAAGCGCGTTCTGATTCTCACGCCGCTGGCCGTGGCCTTCCAATTTATTGATGAGGCTACTCGCATTGGTGTAGATGACATTTCCCATAGCAAAGACGGAACGCTGACAAAGAAAATCACAGTGTGCAACTATGAACGATTGCACTTATTGAACCCTGATGATTTCATTTGCGTAATGCTTGATGAGTCATCAATCTTGAAAAACTTTGCTGGAAAAACGAGGGATCAGATCGTTGCTTTTATCAAGCGTGTTCCGTATCGGTTTCTATCAACGGCAACACCTAGCCCAAACGACTTCATTGAATTAGGTAACAGCTCTGAGGCATTGGGGTACATGGGTTACATGGACATGCTTACAAAGTTCTTTAAGAGCAACCAAAACACGGCAGACAGCAACAACCGAAACATCGGTGAAAAGTTCTATTTGAAGCCTCATGCAGAACGCGACTTCTTTGCATGGGTAAACCAATGGTCAGTAATGGTCAAAAAACCGTCTGACCTTGGATTTCAAGACGTTGGATACGACTTGCCAAAGTTGCACGTCAAAAAACATATGGTTAACAACAGCGCTACATGGTGCATGGATGGTCAGGATTCACTTTTTGCAATGCCTGCGTCAACAATGACAGAGGTTAGGGAGGAGCAAAAGTTGACCGTGAAAGAGCGATGCGAACGCGCTGTTCAGCTCGCAGCAGGGAAAACTTCCGTCTATTGGTGCAACCTCAACGACGAGAGCGAATTGCTTTCTAACCTGGACAGCGATGCGGTAGAGATCATCGGCGGCATGTCGATCGACAAAAAGGAGGAAATTCTTGTCGCCTTTGCTCGGGGCGAGATTAAGCGACTCATTACAAAAGCCAAGATGACAAGCATGGGTCTGAACTGGCAGCACTGCAAACACACGGTTTTCTTCCCAACGTGGAGCTATGAACAGTATTACCAAGCCATTCGCCGGTTCTGGCGCTTCGGTCAAAAGTCAGAAGTTACTTGCGACATGGTTATCAGCGAAGGCCAGGAGCGCGTATTGGAAGCCCTGGAGCAAAAGACACAAAAAGCGATCGAGCTTTACGGCAATTTAGTCGCCGCTGCGAATCAAGACTTTTCACACATCACCAAAGAATTTAACCAATCGGTACGCCTGCCAGCGTTTATGCAATGAACACAAAAGACCAGATCATCACGCCTGAATATGCAATCTACAACTCTGATTGCATGGAAGTATTGCCAACAATCCCAAATGAATCGGTTGACTTGTCTGTGTACTCGCCGCCTTTTGCTGGCCTGTACAACTATTCTAGCAGTGAGCGCGATTTCTCCAACTGTGAAAACAAAGAACAGTTCTTAGAACAGTATGACTACCTAGTCGCTCAAATATCGAGGGTAACAAAGGCTGGCCGTGTTACCGCTGTTCACTGTACGGATGTTTTTGATAACTCATGCCGTTTGTGGGACTTCCCACACGAGATCATTCGCATCCATGAAAAGTATGGATTTCAGTACCGCAATCGTGTAACTATCTGGAAAGAGCCGTTGAAGGTACGAATGCGGACGATGGTTAAGAGTCTCATGCACAAATTGATTGTCGAGGACTCTACGCAGTGTTTCACGGCCATGCCTGACTATGTTCTGGTGTTCACAAAGAAAGGTGAAAACGCAGTACCTGTTACGCATCCAAATGGTCTAAAGCGCTATTTTGGCGACACGCCGATTCTCCCGAACATTCTTCGTGCATTCAATAACGCGAATGAAACAAAGTTCAACGAGGAAGAGCTTTGGGAATTCCTACAAAACAATTTCAAAGATCACCAAGACCCGAAGAGCAACAAACTTAGTCACTACATATGGCAGCGGTATGCATCGAGTGTGTGGGACGATATTCGCATTGATAACGTGTTGCCTTTTCGTGACTCACGCGAAGAGGATGACGAAAAGCATGTACACCCGCTGCAGCTTGATGTGATTGACAGGTTGATTGAGCTTTACAGCAATGAAGGCGAGATTGTCCTAACTCCGTTTATGGGTGTTGGTTCTGAGGTTTACAGCCCTGTTTCAATGGGACGTAAAGCCATCGGCATTGAATTGAAAGATAGCTATTTCAAGCAAGCAAAGATAAATCTCGAACTAGCATCAAAGAGATTCACCAGCGACAACGGGTTAAAGCAGGAAGCGCTTTTTCAAATTGATGACGAGATGGAGGCCGCATGAAAGCCATTCGTCGAGATGGCGTGATGGATCGCCACTCTTACAAGCAAAGCGCAACAGCTAACGCACTCCGGGGCCAAGAGCTACCCCATGCAAAGTTACTAGATATTGACGTTATCGACATTCGCAGCGCTCACAGGCAGCGTTTAAAGCTGTTGCAGTACATCCGCGACAACCTTAGCAATGAAGCAATAGCAAAAAAGCATGGTGTTCACCATCGGACTATTGAAAAGATAGTCAGTTACGAAACATGGGGGCATGTTGCGTGAAATGCGTGATGTGCGATCGTGAAATGGACAAGGCCGCAGCATGGGTAGGTGGCCTACCTATTGGGCCTAAATGCCTTAAAAAGATGGGCGACAAGCCTACTAAGGTAAAAGGCCATGTAGTTCGTAACGATCAGCCTGAGCTATTCGACGCCGTGCAGGCCCGCCACGTCGAGCAGCACGCCGCGGGCCAGGATCGGCGGGTGCTTTTCGGCCCCCCACTTCTCCCAGGCCCGGCTGCCGAGGTGCTCGGCGGCCGAGAAGCCGTTGAAGATCTTTCCGTCGTAGCCGAAGTGGTTGAACGTATCGATGTGGGTGCCG
>JAOYMY020727244.1:0-10605 GCA_025802475.2 Pernis celebensis
GAGGGCGTTCTACGGACTGACTCCTCACGGTGTGTCTGCTGATAGGCTATAGAACCTGCTGTTAGATAAAACTACCCACTTAGCATCTCAGTTTCCTTTTTCGGCTTTCAAGCGTAGCCTTGTTTGTTTTGCTTTCCCCTCCTCCTAGAGATGTATTTAAAGTGATTGAAACTCCCCTAGTCGTGAGAATTGTTAGGATTAAAAGATTTAGATCGATCTTAAGAGATGTCTTCAGGTGCCCCTCAGCCCATGGGCTATATGTTTAACAGAAATGGTAAAGCGAGTGTTCGGTAAGTAACGAATAGTTCCGAAGTCCGAACCGATGAATCCATCATATTGCTATTGATGCTCACCTATTTCTATTAAATCCCAATAGGCTTAATTACCAACAATTCTTGATTACTCAGCTCACAGGAAACCGACTTTTACATAAGTCAACGGAAGATTTTCTTGATTCTCAGAAATCCCACCATGTCGCAGATATTGGGACTGGTACAGCGTAAGTTGAGTGCCGTAACTGGGAAGTTCAAAATATAGACTTGATTAACGGACTAAATGGGCTAGAATTTGGTCTTTGAGCCTCGCTCAGTCTCAGCCAAATTGGCAGATCGATGGCTTCGACATCTCTGGGGATCAGTATCCGTTTCCAGATTGGTTGCCAGCCAATGTCAGCCTTTATATACATGATACATTCCTACCATACCCGGAGAAATACCATGGAAAATATGACCTTGTCAATGTCAGATTCATGGTAACCTTACTAAGTGAAGAAAAATTACATCTACTTCTTCGGCACATCAAAGCGTTACTTAGTACGTACATATCCTATCTCTTGGAAATCATCGTGCTTTGAATCTCACCCAAGTCTGGATTCTAGAGCCTGGGGGTATACTTCAATGGCTTGAGCCTATAGCTTGCAATGTGAGAGCCATTGGCCCTGGAAAGTCAGTACGGCCTGTATTTCTCAGGTCGCGGCTATGTTTCAAAACAGCCTCCCGGACAGCGCCAAGTGAGGAATTCCGATATCAAATTTACTGATTTTCTAGGCTAACACTGGTCCTTAGGTGGATGACTCTCAACTGCGATATGGTTAAGTCTGATGGATACGAATCTGTTGCCTGGGAAAAGCTTCACTTTCAAGATATTCACCGACCGATCTGGAATCAGTGTAGCATGATGGGACTGGAGGAAATTGTTGACCGTTTTGCAGATAGCATAATAGAGGCTGAACGTGTAATGCGAGAAAGTATGCAGAAGCTGATGAAAGGGTGTGAGCAGGAATATGAACAGGGAGCTAGTCTAGAAACACCTTGGTTTTTTCTAGCAGCACAAAAGCCTGCCTAGAGGATTGTAGGAGCTGAAGAAAAGTGATTGTTTGTCGTTTTTTTTGTCGGTGCAAAGGGTAAAGCAAGAAACGAGCAAAATATATCAAGTTCAAAGATATAAGAAATTTGCAAAAAACAAAAAACAAAACATACAACAGATACTGTATGTCGGTAGTAACCTAGCACCCACGATTTAGGCAGCTTACCGTCCTCGCGAAGCCTCCTCCAACCTCGCCTGAAGGGCCGGAGTTGACTCGCATTTAACGAGGTGCTAAAAAACAAACGTTCCTCGCTTATCTCCGTTATAGGGGTCAAAAAAGTTGTTACTAGGTATCTCCTGATCGATCTTGCTAACTCGATAACAATGTGATAGCTTATTTAGTACTACTACAAACAGAAAGGAGCTATAAGGAGCTATTAGTAATTCTATTGAATATGTAAGTTAGCTAGTTCTCCGCAACTCATAATTCTGGTCAATAACCTAGCTTTATTAAGTTCAAATTATACCCTGTATCTCAAAATCTGCCAAACTTTCAAATAAGTGAAGGGCTTTTATTCTGGCTAGCTCTTAATTGATGTAATTAGATTAAAAAGAAATATTTTTCAGGGATGCTAAAGAGACTCTGTTCAGCTTACTAGATGGGGATAAGGGAATTCAGACATTTCATCTTTACTAGAGATTAGAAACACTCCGAGTCATGAATGATCTGCGCTGAGGCCTTGGTGGTGGGTCCAGCGACGAATTATACAGTGTTTCTTGGTCAACCTGATTTCGAGAATAGATGTATGTAAACTTTACAAAAATTTGGTACTTTTGTCTTTCTTGATTCAGACTTTATATACGTCTAGTAAGATTGAATTATGCTAGCACTGAGATAACATTTATCCCCCCACCACCAAGGCCTTAGCGCAGATCATTCATGATATGAACAGAACAGTCGACAACATAGTACATTACTACTAGTAATGTAGTTGCATGGAATGCCCATTCTGAGCTTCGTACAGCTTTATATATATACATCATTGTGGAAACTACAGCATAATGTATGCCCATAGGTCCACTCTGCAGTGTCATACACCATAAGGCTCACATGGTGAGCCTTGTCCAATTCAAGATCTGCGAATAAACACCCATGGCTTTAGGCTTTGTCGGAAGCCGTAGGTAATCTAAGAATACTTCAATTTGTCTTTATATAAATGTAAGAAACTAGCCCATTCTGCGAACAGATAGATGCGCGGAACTAAACCAAAGAATCAAGTCAATTAGATAATAAAACTCTCTCCTACTACTAGTAGGAGACTACTAGTAGTAGTAGTTTCATAAGTAGGCCACTCGAGACTTCAGAACAGCCACTGGTGTGTGGCTCACATACTATGTGATCTGTACCAAGATATATCAAGCCACCGATATCGAGTACTACTCGTTCAGAACTAGAACATGTTTTGATGAATCCTATGGAAATGTCCTTCCATATTCTCTTTCCGATTAAACGTTCTACTGCACTCCATACTCGGGCATTTGAACGAGCGCGGATCAACGTGTTGAGTTTTGATATGTCGTAACAGAGTTCCTTTGTCTGTAAATGGGCGGGGCCTTTCACAGCCTTTCCAGCCACATTCTAGTTGGGAATGGGATAACCTATGTATAGTTATTGTTAGAGAAACCTTTATATAGAATACATAATTATACTATAATAGAGCGTTCTATACCTCTTTTTTATCACACGATGAGTAGCTGGTCCCCTTTTGAAGAATCGATCTTGATTTGTCTTGGGTATAGATGGACCATCTGCGGAGAACGTTGAGGTATATAGGTTTGGACTCGAACTTTTTAGACCAGTAAAAAATGGTTTCTTGCGATATTCAAGTTCTGATTGTCCCTCTGAGAGACTATCAAAGGAATTAAGACCCTGGTGAGAAATGGACTGGGGCGAGAGCTGTGGAATATTCGAACTAAAGTGACATCCTTGGTTGGAACCACTCAGAGTACAACCATCCTGTTGAAAAGGGGCCATAAAGGGAAAGGCTGTAAAGTTGTCGTTAATGGCTTGTGTCTCGGAGAAAGTCGTTTCATAGCCAAAGTGTTGCTTTGGAGGCGAGTTCAAATTGATAGCATAAGGCGAATTGAACGAAGACCAAGCCATCTCTAGTACTAGCGCAGAACAAGTTTCGAATGGAAGAAGTATGATTGTATGTGTCTTTGCTATCAATTACCCTCGTTGAAGGGAAACAGGGCTCTTATATACAGTCGGAGATGGGGCTCAGCTAAGATTCCCACCGGTGACATCTATGATCACGACCCACCTAGATTTTCTATTGAGCCAATCATCCAAGACTACCCCACTCAGATTTACTACTGCACCAATAACAACATCCCAAACGAATGCCCACTACCAAAGCCGTACTAGTACTTTTTGTGCGGCGGTTGGTACCCTCGAACATTAATGTAATGAACATTAATGTAATGTTCGAGGGTACCAACCGCCGCACAAAAGGTAATGGAGACGCGGTCTCCAATAAACGGTCCAGCGCGCGCCAAACAATTTGCCCTCTAGTATTCATAATACTTGTTGCCCCCGGTGTTCTTACTCGTCTGATAATTGGCCCATCTTCTAATGTTGTTAAGTCTGGTTCCAAGGTCCCCTGTCTAGAGCTTTGGCCAGCCATAGTTAGGGCTATCCCATAGAATATTTCACGACCTGGAATCGGTCATTATGGGGGAATGTGCTATTGTACGCAAAATGGTATCAGTCTGCTCATCCTAGAGTACCTCAGGAAAACTATTCAACACAAGATTACGATGCCAAAGCATGATAATAAGCAATGCCAAAGAATTGGATGGTGAAATCGACTAGCAACGTTCAACTGAACGTAAGTTACGTTCGGTCGCGATAGTATATCTATCACCCCCATCGCGCTAGGTGGAGCTAAGCTTAAGATTAGAATGGGTAGAAATTAGTGGACTGGCATTAACCAGGACAATCCATCGACCCCACGATTCCACGATCCCACGATCCCACGAGTCACTCGAAAGCTGGAACCGTCCAAAGAGATTCTGCCTAACGCTGCCCGACATGCTGGGTCGGACAGACAGCCCTGTCTTAGAACCTTCCCCCCCGGAAGGTGATGGATCATGCCCCTCCCCTTCCCCAGTAAGGAACGCACAGATCAAGGCGGCTGCGACCTCACTGGGATTTTTAACTGCACCAATAACTATGATATATCTGCTTGGTTCTATAACTTCGAGTAGAGAATTGGGCCTTGAGGTCAGCCGAAGGAATACAATAGGCACTCCACATATTATAGTTCAAATAGGGTAGATGGTAGCTATAATTTGACGCGACTGGCATATTTGGTTCTAAAATTCTACACGATCTATGAGCGATAAATTTCTAGCAGAAATTCATCGCATCAAGATTTGATGGTTGAGCATACTATGCTCCTCGAAGACATCGCGCGGATATTACATTAATATCTGTAGTTACATCATCCGGCTTGAAAGCTCCTTTCCATGCTTACTCGTAGTATATATTCGTTCGATATGTACCTACTGAGGCCCTACTACTAGTAGCTATACTAGTGGTAGGTACTAGTATATTCATAAGTCACCGGAAGACGTGTGCAAAGGAAACTATTCATCATTCAACGATCACCTGACTCACCTGGGCAAAGTTTGCCCAGGTGATTCCAAGGCGTCGTATATGCACCATGAATGCTTGGCTTGTATTATTGGTGGCTCGCCAGAGCGTTTGCATTGTACACCGCAACAAGGCAAACTAGGTAACAACGCCCCCACACATTTGAATATCTTATAATAATCAAGCCGCCCTCCCAGATCTTATACCTTATACCATATTCTAAGGAAGTTCTTCACATAATGTGCCGCATACCCTCCAACAGTCTCTACGATCTCTTGGCTAGTCACTAATCTCCCCCTCAACAGATCCATTAATTCCGATCGCCGTCATCCCTGCTACCTGCATTATGGATAACCAAGCGTGGGAAATCCAAAAACCGGAAATAAAACGCCTTTATCTGAAAGAAAACAAAACACTGAAAGATGTTATGTATACTATGGAGACTGTCCACGGATTTTCCGAAAAGTATGGTGTTCTTCAACCGTCTTAGCTGTTGGATAATGACCTGACTCCCCATTATTCCAGGAAATCTCGCTATGAAGCCAAATTCAAGGAATGGGACTTTCGAAAGAACCGGGGAGGTGCAGCAAAATGGAAATTTATCAAAGAACGCCTGAAGAAAAGAAAGGCTCCAGCAGAAGTTTATATCGATGGTATTTTACAGCCGCCCGAGAAGGTCAGAGTGGCAAACAATCAACAAACCTATCGGTCAACGATAGAGAATATCATGTCAGGTAATGAACACATGCATTTGAAGATTGGGATAATACTAATGTTGCGAAGAAACCTCCCCCAAAACTCCAGACGGTGTTTTTATTTGCTCTCCTGGTCCTGTCTGTACATGGCAACTGCCTCCATGGCCTTCCAACCTCCCGTGGTTTGCTTTCTCCCGCATGGCCCCACTGAAAAGTTTCGAAGGTATATTAGAAACCTGAAGTATATGAGAAGTCAAAGTTTTCTAACTGATATTCCAAAGCGGGGATGTCACTTTCATCTAGTGAAATTTACCATGCTTCTCAGATGCTTTGGTCCACCTTTGCCAAGGCGGAAGCCTCTGTATTCTCTATGATGGAATCGATTCTACAATGGAAAACAACAAGAAAGCTTGCATATATCCAAAGTGCCTCACGGGCCGCAGCGATGCTTAGGGTCATAATGCCAGAGGAGCATGAGGGACAACATTTGAGCGTAGCGGAAAGATTATGTGAAATGCCGGAGCAACTACCGCTTCTGATACAAATTACCTTTTTCATGCTATCAAACAACATTCGATTATCATCGTTCAAAGCACTGGATACCACAAGATCCGATGTCGAAATCAGCGGCGAACATGTGTTTGTCATGCGCATCTTACGAACAGTTGGTCTTGACAATCTTCAAAGCTTTAAAAAACTGCTTTCGTTTAGACAAGTTACAGCGCAGGCTCTTGCCGAGAATCTATTCGAAAGCGCACTTCGTTCTCTCGACTTCCGAATTGTGCAAATTATGCTGGAGGCTGGTATGAATCCGAGTATTGATTTATTCGACGAATATACGGGATATCCAATCAACTCTTTTGAATTTGTGGCATCATTGCGTGATTATGACATGGCTATTCGCTTGATCAATACTATGTTACCATATTGCCCTATCTCCATTCCTAATGGGGTGATAAATGCGGCTCTCTGTGCAGCGACGGAGGCAAGAAATGCAGATTTGGTGAGAATGCTAGTCCCTCTAGGTGCCACACCTACGCAGACTGCTCTCCGGCGGGCATGTTATTGCCTTGATTTTGAAGGCCCGATCGATTCGCGTATCCTCCAATACTTTCTAGACAATGGGGCAGACACGGAGATTCGATCTAACGGTCGGACGTTACTTGGCCGCGTGAGAGATGATGAATCTCTTACGCACAAACTTCTCAAGCTTGGCGCAGATGTTGAAGCTGTTCAAATATACGAGTTAAACTATGCTGAGCCTCACTATTCAACATCTGAAATGAAGACCAGCGCCCTTGGAATTGCTGCTGCTGGTGGATATATTTCTGTCATGAGCATTCTACTGGCGGCAGGTGCCAATGTGAATCCTGGACCAGACTCTGAAATAGACCTCTCTCCTCTTGTTGTGGCTGTCCATGAAAAGCAAGTGGCTGCTACCAGGCTACTACTCAGTGCAGGAGCAGACATACCCACGGGGGATAGATTCCAAGGGATAGGTGAGAAGACGTCACTTTGTCTCGTCGAGAGAGCAGGTTCCAATACGATACTGCGGGATTTGCTCTTAGCCGGAGGAGCTCGACCGAAGTGGGAATACATACAAAAGATCATGTACAGCCAATTGCTTGACTGTATTGAAAAACACGAGGTTGAATCTGTGACCTCCTTGCTTGCATTGGGAGCTCTTATACCTGAAAGCAAGTTGCATGGCAATTCTATGCACGCGAATCGCGACCAAGAGCGACACGCACCCCAGAATTCCAAGAGAACCCTGCATTTAAAAGCTCTTGAGTTATCGGTTAAGGAGGGCAACTGTGAGATTGTATCATTATTAATTGATGCTGGCGCAGTCTCTCTCGACATGTTTGTTCCATCAATTGGCAATTTACAGACAGCCATTCTTTTGGCAGATTTGGGAATTTTAAGTGACATATTAAGGGCCAGCAAGCTACTTCCCATCACATCTTCCATCATCAAGCGAGATAAAGATCTCATGAATTTCCTCCTCAGTCATGCAGGGGATTTTGAGAGAGCCCTCAATCTTAATCCGCTGAATATCTCGGGTGCTACATGTCTGACCCCACTGGAAGCAGCAATTTGCCTTGGAGATCTTGCCTTAGCGCGAACCCTGATTAATCATGGGGCTATCTTCACTGAGCTTGAGCTGAATGCTATCATTTGGAAAACCCTTGAAAGTGACAGTTATCCCATCTTCCTAGGATTCTGGAACGACATATCGTCTTTTTCCGGATCAGGTACAACTGCATTTGCAATGGTCATGCAAGCAAAAGATCGTTTCCTATTTGAAAAACTTTTTGAAACCGGGATATCTCTTCGGGGAAAGGCGAATGTTCTTTTCCAAGAAGATAAAGATTCCTCTCACCCAGTTTCGCTTGTCTATAAAGAGTCAGCCCCTGCCATTGGGGGCTTTATCGGTAAAGAATCGACTATTGGTTGGTGGAATGGAAACCCGCCTGAGGCCAGACTGGTAACACAGCCGGTGAAGTCTTTACTCGAAGCGGCAGTTCTTTTTGATGACCAGTATTTTTTGAGACTCCTACTCAATCGCGATGAATGGACAAGAGAAGAGAAAGGTCATGCTTTGACGATGAGTTTGATATGCAATTCAATGAGTCTTTTCCAAGACCTGCTGAATTCTGGTGCAGATGTCCACCAAGAAGTATCTACAAGCAAAAGTCGAAGTTATAGTGGGGCTCATGGTTGCCTGCTAGTCAAATGCCAAGTTGATCCCTTTGGCATTGCCGTGGACCGAGGGGACATCGACTTAATGCAAAGTCTCATAGCTGCTGGCTTCGACACACAGTCATCCTCAATTCGAGAGGACTATGCATTGAATGTTGCGATAGATCGCGGACACTGGGCTGCGGCAAAATTCATCTTGTCTCTTCAAGAAAGTGATGGGCAACAACGTGAAAGTCTCGGTTATGAAAGTGCGCACAGTTCTCTAACCGAAGTGAGAACCCTTTTCAGGTTGAAAGTGGGGGAAGATGGCAGTTTTGGGAACGGTCTCGAGTACGCTATCCAGCAAGGACCGTTCGGAAATTCTCTCATTGAAGCTATACATGACAGCAAATATGAGATTGTGGCAGCGCTGATCAAGTCAGGAGCACAGGTGAGCAATTCGGCCTTAGAGGTTGCTGTAGGAAAGCAAGACACCAAGCTCCTAGACATGATGGTCAAGAATGTTGGAGATCAAAGTAAACCGCCATACCGACAAGGAACTGCTTTGCAGTTTTCAGTCGAACAAGGTAACATTGAACTAATTGACTACCTCCTCGACGCCGGCGCAGACGTCAATCAAGTGCCAGCATTCGAGGATGGACTGACAGCATTACAGGTTGCTGCATCCAAAGGATTCATTGGTATTGCTCGCAGGCTTATATATGCCGGTGCTGATATAAAAGCCCCCAGATCCTCTCCATACGCTCGAACAGCACTTGAAGGAGCTTCCCAGAACGGGCATATAGACATGTTGCAACTGCTTTTGAACGAAGCAACGTTCACAGAAGCCCGCGATCGAAAATCATTGATTCGAGCAGTCTTACTAGCTGAATATCGTGGGTACCTTGCAGCCTCGAAGCTCTTGAGATCAGAGGGTGGCTGGTTTGACTCGGATCACGAGTATTATGAGAAGAAGAAACTCGAACTTGAAGGCGATGGCGACGTATATGACTCAGAGTTAGATGAAGAGGAATATTAGTTTAAACCGAACCTAGTGAAAGTGACAGACCTTTCTTCGCTTGTTCTCAGGAACATTTTAAATATTGATATATTAGATGTCTAAATAATTTCGCATCCGAGTAGGAGGACGGTAGGTGATATAGGTACTACCTTGTCTCAATTGTGATGAGCCCTCAAGGCCGCTTGTGCTGTTGGTGGATAGCCGCAACATCAAGCAGCAAAATTAAACATTAACTTTTTATAAAGACGCATATTCTTATTTATTGTGATTAATTTGATATGAAAATTGCGACCGATTTGGTCATGCATATGGTACATAGCTGAGAAAGGTGTAATGACAGGATGCTCATCAGGATTGGCAGCTCAGGTCACTATTAAGCTTGTTCTTTTTTATGTAAACCGCCGGCAGCAGAATGCCCAGGATAGAATGATTGGTGCAAATTCTTTCAATGGATCAAGTATGTGGAAGGAGCCTGAATTTGTGCTTCGTGGGCACAGAGGTCGCCCGAATTCATGAGGAGACTGTTCTCATAGTGTGCAAAAGGAGAAATTGGCCGCCTCGCTGTCCCCAGTCAAGAATTCAGTCAAGTGAGCTGCAAAACTGCGTGTGCCACTTGCAGCAGTCTTTCTACTTATTTCGCTAGGCAATTCCGGAATCACGGAGAAAATCTTCAGTGGGTATCTCCGTTTTCGCGGGACAATGTTGAATAAATGTTTAGAGGCAGTGTCGCGCAGTTTTCTCAGGAAACACCTGAAAACGGGAGACAGTATATCTATAGTTGAGTGGCTGGTTAAAATAGGAGGGGGCTTAACCCAACTCATTTTCAAGAGCAATTTTTTTGATACTAGTAGGATGGAGGTGAGGTGTGATGGTAAAGATGGTTGTATTGGTTGAGATGTGTTTAAGTGAGAGAAGGAGGTGAGGACTAAGTATGCTAGGCTGACTAATTGCTAGTAGATACCATAGACAACATTTAAGCTTGAAGAACGCCTGATCACGTATCTGACCACTTTTAGGTACTAGTGACCGAGGCAAAAGCATGAGAGGTTTAGCCTAGTAGCCACATCATCTGTTCAAGGCGTTCAAGTGCGGGCTGAAGAGACTGAAGCAGTAGGGTGGCAATGACTCAACCCAACGAGTTCAAAAATATAAAACCAGCAAAAAACGAAGCAAAAACAAAACATACAACAGCAGGGATTCGCATGTGGTCACCCACCATACTACTAACCTGCCGGCGTGTGGCT